>NJDC01000384.1:0-19342 GCA_002245475.1 Calephelis virginiensis
CTCGATACTCTCTGCCTACCCCGTAAGGGACTTGGCGTGAAGATATGTGTGTGTAGAAAATTTATCCTAAGCACAGGTCAAGTGCTAAAATAAAAATACGTTACCTATTTCTGCCGCTATAATGAGATACACAAAAGTTCCACCATTCCAAGCTCTGGTTGGCAAGGTTTGAAACCTTATCATAAAATAAGGTATACATTTTATTTGAAAGTAGTAATTAATTTCTTCTAGGTGTCCTCATGTGAAGTGACTACACCAATAACGTAGCTGTGTCGTATACTTAGCTAATGATCACCGAACTTTGGAAAGTGGGTTTTCTAATTAATTTATACATTTGTTGTTGCCCTCGACCTCGTACACACGTCGAAGGTAATTTTTGCGGTTCGTGATAGAAATGTAAGATTTTCCCGGAGGATTATCCTAAATATTAACCCAGACTGTGGTTACACAGCATTTTGGTAAAAGCTCATTTAATAGTTTTAATAGTTTTAGTTTTTTGGTAAAAGCTCATTTAATAGTTTAATAGTTTTCATTTAATAATTTTAGTTTCTCGTATTGGGTTATGAGCTCTGTACGCACTGCTATTGTAACAAATACATTAAATTATTATTAATAATTATTATTATATTAAGTGTGTGTGTATGTGTATGTGAGTGCTTGTGTTTGTGTGTGTTTATATGTAAATAAGTTTGTGTCTATAACGTCATAGTATTCAAACGGTTGCATCGATTTCGATATGATTATTTGTTTGAAAATTGACATGAGCAAGGAACGTTTCGTGTATGTTTTGACGAGGTTTCGGTTTATGTCTTAACTACGATTAATTTGGATGTCCATTAACTGATAGTTATAATATAAAATTTATATTCCCTAATTGTTTTTTAATTTTCTCCCAAAATTACAAAATTTGTTTCTTTAATTATTTTTTATGTGAGAGGTACTAGTACACGTCTCTCCTGACACACCATACATGTTATAGGTGCGTTGCTGTCCTCTGACCAGGATCTAATTATCCTATCTCTAAAGTCTATCCTTTCCTCCGGGCCGGAACACGACAGAGTCATTAGAGCTACAGGAACAGGGAACGTGGTGGATCCCCGACCCGGGCAGGTAGCTGCACAGTACTGTAGCTCCAGTGGGGTTATCAATGACGACCTATATTTTAACCAGTGGTCGCCTCTTACGAGCTGCCTGGCAGTAAGCCATATGGTCTACTCTACTCAGCAGACCCAGACCAACACGGGCTATTTTTTAATTTTAAACCAATGTTAAATGTTTAAGTTTTAGCCCTGATGATGCTGTATAAGCGAAACCGGTAGGCTACTAATTACAAAGTAATAAATAATAAGTGATAAGTAAAACAGTACAAGTGTTTCTTTCTTTAAAAATAATTTGTTTGTTTCAGAATCTTCTTTTGACAATATCTAAAGGTAAAAAAATATTAAGCGAAATTGTATCCTTTGTTCACGTTTGTTACGATGACCAAGGTTAACAGAGAATTAATTTCATTAATATATAGAGAAAGTCCCAAAACGATTTGCCCTGATTAGCAACTTTTTGTGTTTTTTTTTTCAAAGTGAAGGAAGGTTACCAAGATAGGTCAGCAAAGGGAAAGCTAAGGTCACTAACACCGTAACAAGGGTTAGATGGTAGAGTTTTGCAAAGGATTGCATTTATTGTTGCCAACTTTTCTCATACGAGGTTCTGCGTAGGAAAGGAGTTGGTCTGTAAATTTTAACGGCGCCGGTCACCAACACCTGGCTAACCATCCACCACCATCAGATTTATAAGCTGTAGTGGCAATTGGTTGACAGTATAGCTTGACTTATAAACTGTAAGTGGATGAGGCATCTTTATTGGCAGTCACGAGGTAGCTGTAATGTGCTTCGGGCTTCTTCTAGATGGATCCAGGACCACAAGTCACAAGTTTTCAATGGACGTTAGCAGAGAGGCTGGAAACATGGCATCGAAGTGAAAAGTGAATCTTTCCCAAACCAATGGAACGACACGCAGACCGTCGCTGTATCGATCTGCGCCGGTTGTTTGTTTCAGAGCTACGAAGAAAGTGGAGGAGGCAATAGTAAGAATAAAAGACAGTTTCCTTTGCTTTGTTTTTATAAACAAATTAACGAGAGTGTAAAAATGGCACGAATTTCAAAAAACAGTTATTTCAAAGTCATTTATTCATGTTATACGACAAACAAGAAGACGGTTTTCCTGACAGCAAAAGATAATTGGCTAGTGTAGACACTGTAGATGTTAATGGTGGTACACAATAGGCTTTCATTGCCTAAAATAGCTTGTCTCTGATATTTTCTGAATTCGAAATAACAGGTATGTCATCGACATATTGTTAGGTATTTAGTCAAACAGTTACAGTTAAAAACCCTGGAGATATTAAAATCAATGAGTTATTAAAAGCAGTGTCAGAGATACTTCTTGATATTTTAATTTTATAGCTTACTAGCAGCCCATCCCAGCTTGTCATGGATAGACAAACTTCTATACTATTAAACATGTAAATATTTCTCCAGAATTACTATATCTATTGTTAAAACCGCATCAAAACCTGTTGCGTAGTTTTAAAGATCTAAGCATACATAGGATTGGGGAATATACAGCGGAAAGCGACTTTTTCTTGAAACACTAATATGTTGCTAACAGCGAGGTTTTTACAACTTCACAGGACTATGACGGAAAGCGACTTTGTTTTATAATTTGTAGTGACTTGTCATGGGTTGTGATGAGAACGAAAGATTTTTTGCGAAGTGAAAGGTATCCTATATATTGACCCGGGCTATAAGCTACTTCTTCACAAAATTTGGTAAAAATCCGATCAGTCATATTGGCGTGAAAAGTAAACAAACAAATCGACAATAATTTTAGTAACCCTGATTTGTATCCTGTATTAAGAAACAAAGCAATTATTGAAAAAAAGTAATACAGATTTAGTTTTACTTGTGGTACCATTTTAATATGTTAGTATTCAAATTTTAATATTTTGTTAATAATAATGCCATCTTCATTTCTCAAGACCAACTTCTTTTTTTCCTGAATAGTTAGTGCGCCATCTGTGATATTTTATCGTCAACATCAATATGTTTGTTTGTGTGTGTCAAATGACTATGCATTTGTGTGGGTAATGTTTTATTTATTGATTTAATGTACTTTACAAGCATTATTATTGAGAAATATTATGGTTCTGCACTTCTCCTACACATAAACTATAAGTGTGTCAAATTTCATACTCCTCCGTTAGCGCAATTTTCGTAATAAGGGGTCCAAAAATTTTGGCATCACGTATTAATATTTAGATTACTGTTTCATTATATGTATAGTTTTCTAGCCAGCAGTAAATCCATCGACAAAAAAAATTCAAAACAAAACACGTCTAGATTTTACCTTAGATGGCAGTAACGTCCCAATTTATTTGCAAAACTTATCCAAATAATTTTCGTGAATCCACGAACCTGTACACTGTCCACTGAACGTTTGTTCCAATATGCAGTGATTATCTTCTACAAATTTTAGAATGCAAATGAACTACGAGTATGAACGTTACTAAGCACTAGTAGTTCCTCTCGTCCTTGCCCGTAATTTTGGTGACCCAATTTTAATAAAACGTAACCTATAATAATAAGTGAAAATAAAAGAAAAAAAGTATTTTCGCCCACATCCCCGAAGAGGTAGGCAGAGGCACAACCAGGGGACCCACGACTAGCCGAAGACACTACGTTCCACAATGTGATAGGTGGCAAGCCTATCGCCAACCGGGCACATATCCAATCCCGAGCAACATTCTTTTTTATTAGAACATTGCAAAATCCAAATTTTCCTTTTGTTGCCCGACCCGGGATTTGAACCCGGGACCTCATGCAATCACGTCCAACACCTGAACCGCAAGACCACAGAGGCGATAGTACTTCGTGTAATTTAATAATATCATCAGTAGGGCTACTCTCGAAGTTCGATTGATGTATAATTGGAAATTGGAATCGAGTGTGTCCGTAGAAGACGTTACTCAAATTTACTAGAAATGAATGAAAATCAATATTTCCTATACCAGATAACGGGATAATGAAGTCTTTAAGTTCATTGCAGTCTGTCCACTATTTGTTTTAGTCTCCGACTAATTCTCTATTTACACTGCTACAGTTTGCCCATACCATTTTTGGTTTGGTCCCACCCATATTGATAAACCCATTATCTACACCTTTGTCTTTTGTAAAACATGAGTTCATTTTAGAATTGCATTCAAGAACGTCATCATCGTTGCATATAACTTATTGATCATGTGATACTTGCATAATGTTGAGAATCAGTGTCCTGGCAATTTTAAATTTGTTTATCGTGTCTATTTTTGCCGCTACTAATGTAGAAGGGTGAGTTTCTTTATTCAGATTGGGTTGTTTAATCTATACTTCGTTTTCGCGCGTGCTGAAGTCACTGTTTCATTTTAGTTTAAGTTAAAGCTTGACATTAGCGTGATACCTAGCGTGTTTCTTAGTGATACAAGGCTTGAAAAGCCCATAGCTACATTTCATAACTCTTTTAACATTAATATGTATAAATTAGCTGTTTTTACAATGTGTGCATTATCAAAAACAACTATGATAGTAGCCTCACACCCATATTCCCGAAAGGGTAGGCAGAGGCAAAACCATGCCTTGGCCACTTGGTTTGGTATTGCCCACGACTAGTCGAAGACACTAAGTCCCACAATGTGATAGGTGGAAACACTATCGCGAACCGGGTACGCCAATCCCACGCAACGTTATTTTTATTAGAATATTGAAAATGTACATTTTCTATTTTTTTTTGTCGCCCGACCCAGAGATTGAATCGGAACCCTCAATAAATCAAGTCCGACGACGGACCGCTAGACCAAATAAGCGATGTAAATTACACTACCTATTAATTGAATTTATATTGTCATGGTTATCGTAATTTTAGTTATTATTTTTTGGTGTCGGAAGAAGGTTACTAAGAAAGATAAAAATGTTTTGTGGAACATTGAAAAATATGATTTTTTTTAAGTAGGTATTCATGTAGGCATGGTGTCCTTACAACGTTTGTCAAGTCAACTAGTATTTTTAAAGAAGGAAAAAGAAGGGTGTTATAAATATGATGTTACTCTGTGTCTTTCAAAAGACGTATCTATTTCGATGAGGATTTAATTCTTTGGAAGTTTTAAATTTTTAAGTTATCGTACGTTTTTAATTTTAGTGTTGTTAAGTATTGTCAGGAGAATATTCTTAAGAAATAAAATTAGCGGAACAAGAAGATTTAAGAATTTAACACCTATTCATAGTGTTTTCCCAGTGTCCGATTCCGCCGAGTAGAATAGACCATTTATGTCTCTTCCAAGCAGTTCATAAGAGGCGAGCACTGGTTATAGGTTTTAACCAACGTGATCGCTGGTGGTAGACTGCTGTGTGATATAACTTTCCTATTCCTGCCGCCATAATATATATCTATTGTTTCTCCATTGGTCATGAGGGTAGGGTAGCTAGTATCCACACATCCCGGCCGCAGGACAGCTACTCACGTGTAATATCTACGGTATAGACCTCGGATAACTTTTACCATTAGGAGATCCATGTGCTTGTACTCTGAGCTCACATATAAAAAAAGGTTAC
Organism: Calephelis virginiensis; assembly: GCA_002245475.1. Classification (NCBI taxonomy): domain Eukaryota; kingdom Metazoa; phylum Arthropoda; class Insecta; order Lepidoptera; family Riodinidae; genus Calephelis; species Calephelis virginiensis. Next base: position 5,640 of record NJDC01000384.1, read on the forward strand.
GACGTGAACGTCTGTCAGGTCAGTTAGTATTTTTTTTCCAAACCAATTTTGTATTTTTGGTAAACTGTCAATTAGTTTTAACAGTTTAGCAAAAATACAAAAGAATCGTAAAGGAGCGACACCCTCATCGTTATTAATGGAATATCTTAATCGTGTAGGTAAATATCTGAAGTATTGTTATACGACATTTATCTCCAAATTTAGAAGTGCAGTTTTAGTCAAAATTAATGTTTTAATATATTATACAATGCATGTTTTGGTTCGAATGGTAGGGAACTTGATAGACTTTTACAATATACCACTCCGACCGCAGGACAGTGATGCACTTATAACATTTGTGATTGTTATTATTATTATTTTTATAATATACCACTCCGGCCGCAGGACAGTGATGCACTTATAACATTTGTGATTGTTATAAGCCACGATTGTCACTTACCGTCAGAAAAGCCGTTTTTTTTATAGAAGAGGAGGCAAACGAGCAAGTGGGTCACCTGATGGAAAGTGATCACCTCCGCCCACGGACATCCGCAACACCATCTTCAACACTCAACAAAATCTTTTTGTTTCTTATAGTAGCAACTTTTTAAGGGTTAACCACACTGCTTTACTAAAGCATGACATACATACATAGGGCCAAAATGTAACCATATTTTGTCACTGCATACATCAATTTAATTTGCAGGTTAAAACCAGTCTTGCAAAGAACAGTGGAAGGCTTATTCTCTGACCGAACTGATGCTATATATCCTGGTGCTTGTAAAATATTCTTCTCATCAAACCGGCAGTCAAAAATGTGCAAACGTGAACCAGGGCTGCACAAAGTATTGGTCACAGCCAAACAGCAAGCTATAAGCGCATGTGAGGAACAATTTAAATATGACAGGTGGAATTGTTCCTTAGTCTTCAATAAGAAAGCTAAACGAAAAATCTTCCTCAAGATTTATAGAGAAAGCGCTTTAATCTATGCTTTGATAGCTGCTTCTCTTACCCATGCTGTAGCCAGGGGTTGTGCATCAGGAGAATTATCTCGGTGTACGTGTATATCCCCAATGAGTTATGGAGATTATGATAATGTTTCTTGGCAGATGAAAGGTGGCTGCGGTGACGATTTTAGGTATGGGAAACGATACACTAAGAATTTTATTGAATGGAAATCAGCGGGGACAGACCAAATCGCAGAAGCGCTAAAACAGGATACGGGTATTGGAATGGATTCTGTAGGAGGACAGTTGAAAGAAGTTTGTAAATGCCACGGGTTTTCTGGATCATGCACCACGAAAACATGTTGGAAGAGACTGGGACCTTTTAATTCAGTTATAGGGTTACTAAAGAAACATTACCACCACGCCGTTAGAAGAAAGTTGGTGAATTTCACTAGCAAAAGGGCAATCACGCCAAAAGTGAGACGAAAGTTGGAGAAGGATAAAAATAATTTGGTATATTTTCAGAAGTCCCCAAATTTGTGTGTTGGAACAAAGGGAAGAATTTGTAAAGATAGACCTAATTGTGCTACGTTGTGCTGCGGTAGAGGTTATAGGGTATTGCAGAAGTCAGTGACTTCCAGGTGTAGGTGTAAAATGGTAGACTGTTGTTTTGTTAAATGTGATACTTGTGTGGAAGAGGTAGATTACTTTATTTGTAAGTAGAAATAAAAAGTAATTAGGTACACTTTTTTACTCAGGTTTTATATGTGAGTCCCTTTCAATGCAAATTATTGCTTAATTACACTGGCCTACACTCATGAGCTGATACGAGAAATCTAGTCACTTTTTTCATATCAGCTCTTGTTCATAAAATCGGAAAGAAATACACATTTTAGAGAAAGAAAACATTACGAAAAAATTTTGAGCGATTTTCTTGAGTGAGATCGTCCTGGGTAATTTATGTCATAAAAGTAATATAATTATAAGTAATTGTAATACGGACTGATTTCGAATGAAACCAGAAAAAAGTTAAAATGAGAATTGTAGGTAAACTAGAGCTGTAAGCTGACATCTAGTAGCAACAATGTAATTTATACTACCTACCTACTTTACTGACTACAGATGCGAAACAGAACTGCAACAAACCAATTTTTTTTCTGTAAGCCAGTGTTATAACAGAAATACACCGCATACGAACGCTATAGGTAGGTACAAGTTCGATGTACTATGTTTTAAAATATAATTGTTTGGCATTTATTTGACTCTGCTACAGTGACACCCCTTATCAATTTTTGGACTAGATAAAAAGTCGTCATTTAATAGTTTTCTATCGGAGGACACGGCAAGACGAGCAAAGTGAAGCCCGAGGGCATTACCTTAATACATTTCCTCGTTTTTCGAAGAGGTAGTTCATCTTCACGCCCATATTCCCGAAGGGGTAGGCAGAGTCACTACCAGGGCACCGACGACTAGCCGAAGACACTAAGTCCCACATTGTGATAAGTGGCAATCCTATCGCCAACCGGGTACATATCCAATAGCGGGCAACGTTGTTTTTATTGAAAATTGAACTTTTTTTGCTTGACCCGGGATCGAACCCGATTAAGAAGTTAAGTCCGACGTCACTACACTACTACAGTGGCGATTCTCGTATTTTGAACCCTTAGATCTTTGATTCGATTATACCAGTTAAACAAAATGATAGTAGTTATAGTATACTTATCAAAAATGTGAAATTTCACTTTAGATGTAATTAATACCTAAAACTCCCGATTTCATCACTGAGTGTCTGATCATCATCACAATCCATATGGTACTTGCTGAAATCCTAGAAAGCTAAAATTTGGCATGTAAGCCAGTTTTAGTACACACAATAAAGAAATTCTGAAACTATTTATTTTTGTCCTGTTACTAAGAATATATTATATAATTCGTGGGTACTACTTGCAGTCTTAAAAAGCTGAAATTAGTTATGTCATCCAAAACTTTTAAATTTTGTCGCTTAAGCCACAAACTAAAAATAATCAACTTAAGCTTAAACCGCAAAAAATAGATGGCGCTATTCTTTATTCAAACACGTCACAGTACGGTTCTTGTAATTTTGTTAATGTGTTGATTCTAGCAGCTCATTTTTATAGAGCTTGATACGAGTAAATAAGCGTATCATAAAGCTAAACTAATGTATGCTATAATAAGTATACCGAGTACTACTCGACTCGGACTCGAACCGAATATATATTATTAATTATTAATTGAAAAGGCTTATGTTCATGTCGGCCGGGTCATGGTCTCTGCATATTCAATATTTGTCATAATAAATTGTGAATAAAGAGCGAATCTCTTATTTATAAGAGATAATGCCTTGCCTAAGACTGTAGACGTTGCTATCTCAAGGCCGGGACTCAGCAACTCTACCTTCTAGAACACTATAATGGCAAACACTGAAGCGATGATGTCAAGAATAGGTAAAGCGATGTCAAAAATCAGAGAACTTGTTAAATTAATAACTACTTAGTAGCAGTATTGTCTTAAACAACTTACAAAAGAAGTGTAGTCCCGTTAAAAATATTAAGAAAAATAACATTGTCAAGTTAGAGATAGTAATATTTTACAAGGCAATGTTTTTGTTGGGATCTACATCTTAAACAGAGCTCAAACTCAATTTTTAAATAATACCACTAAGATTCAAAATGTTTTTTTAAAATGATTTAAAAATAGAGTTGGAGCTCCGTTTACCGTAACCTACCATAGGAATGTGGGCCGCAAAGATTAGAATAATTTTGTTAAGCAATTTGAGTTGTATTCCTATGACAAAATATTGTATTTAATTACTTATATATAGGTAATTAAATTAAACAATAGCACAATCAGTAGTAGTATATTTAACGGGTATCAAAATATCTTGACATGTAACAATACCATCTGTTATTAAATTAACAAACTATTGTCCAAGCCTTACATGCAACAGTAACAGAGACATGAAGCAACCGTAGTTTGGTACAGTATTTAATAGATGGCGCTTATTGCAATAAACGTATTTGTAAAAAACTTTGTAAATCGTATTGTATTTTAGTCCAGTAAAAATATACTGCATACCGTCACAGTCAATGTCCATTATCTCTGCATTCCTGGTACTCAGTCAAGATAATCCGAAGCTTATATTTTTGCTGCAACGCGCGAATGAAGATGCGTTGCCGATAACATCAGTTTTAATTCGTGTCGATCGCGAAATTCTATACGCGTGGAAAAAAACATTTTAATAATGCAGGGTGGTGTCTTAATTTTTAGTTATAGGCAGTCACGGTAAGGCTAGTCTGGTAATCGAATGAATGAGCTTTTTACTTTTATGGTATTGGCAAAAACAAACAGAAACAGCTGACAAATAAGGAGATTATGATAAGAAAATTACCAGTCCGATGATGGTTAAGAAATAATTTTACTAACTTTCGTAGTGTTTGTAAAGGAATGCTATAGACAAGAAAACAGTTTCCGAATCTTCACATAAGTGTGTACGTCAGGAAACCATTATCCTTACCTCAACACTGTTATACCTAATTAAAATCTCTATCTAACTTTACTGGAAACAATACTATTGGCCATTATCTGAAAATCCTCCCATGATTTAATGCTGGCATCCTCCCATGATTTATTTTGATAGAAATTCGGTTTTCATTTTTTTAATTAATTTAATTTTTCCCCGTGTTGGTCCGGGCTCCTTTGTAGAATAGACCATCTGCCTTCCTTGCCAGGCAGCTCGTAAAAGGCGAGCATAGGCTCACCGTCACTAACACCGTGACATCTGACTAGGTGGTAGAGTTTAGCAGCGACTCGTCCGGATTGGTACCACCGCCGTACCTATTCCTGCCGCCATAACGTCATGACGTGTTCCGGTTCGGAGGGTAAGGTAGCCGGTAAACTTACTTTTGCTCGAGGCCTAACATCCCGGCCTCAGGTTGGCAACGCAACATTACCACCTTTGGTGTCTCTAGGCGGCGTGAATTTCTTAACATCAGGAAATCCGTCTGCTTGTATGCCTTCTAATATCATAAAAAAAAAAATTAAATGAAGTATGTAATTTTATTGTATAATTTACTGGCAGCTCGTCCCAGCTTCGCGTAGGTGGACAAACCTCTATGTTGTAAAACCTTCCTTTTGAATCATTATATCTATTGAAAAAACCGCTTTAAAATCCGTTTCGTAGTATTAAACCAACAATCTTAATATATATCTTAATATATATAAATTACGTGTCACGTTGTTTGTCCGCGATGGACTCCTAAACTACTTAACTGATTTGATACAAATTTGCACACCGTGTGCAGTTTGATCCAACTTGAAAGATATAGGATATCTTAATGCAATTTACTTAGAAACACTTGTACTTTCCACAATATATTTTTATTATTTTTTATTTTTATGGTTTAGCCAACCGGTTTCGCTATACAAGCATCATCAGGGCTATATAACAACTGAAGTTTCGTTGAAAAAAAATTAAGATGCTTGTATAGCGAAACCGGTTGGCTAAACCATAAAAATAAAAAATAATAAAATATATTGTGGAAAGCACAAGTGTTTCTACGTAAATTGCATCAAGAATGGAATTCCACCAAGCACCGACGATAAGAAGTATAGAGGATATCTTACATCTCAATTTATAATAAAAAAAATTTAACATCCGAGCGAAGCCGGAATAGGCAGCTAGTTATATTATTAGTATTAAATTGGTTTGGCACCGACTTCAATAAGGCATTTGCCTCGGTGATGGGGTCGTCGGGGTCTACCGTCACGTGACCCTAGACCCCGACGACCCCATCACCGAGGCAAACGCCTTATACAACAGTACACAATCACACACAAACTCGCGACACCGCCGCCGCCGGGGGCGGCGAAGACCCTTGTTCCGCCCTGGGCGGAACACAGCCACAATATCTTCTTCCGAAATGAACCAAGATCCCACCCTAAGCCGAGGTACGGTCTCACAGGAGACACCCTTAGGGAGGGGGGTCCCAGGCCCCACCCAAAATCACATCTCTGGCTGAGCACTCTGCTCGCCCACTAGCCCGGTGACGTTGTTAAAGTCAATAGACGTACACAACAGTAGTCATTTCGAAAAAAAAAAAAAACCGACTTCAATCCTATTAGTAAATGGCACATATAAATAATAGGTAGTATATTAATATTAAATATTTATTATTTTTAATTTTTTAAGTTTTTAATTCGGTCTATATTAACGTATTTATTTTAATTTAAAACTTTTTAGTTTATTGCTGATATGATTTAATTTAATACAAATTAACATTGGGATAGGTGAAAGGAAATTAAAAATGCTCATTAAATAAAAAGTAATAGGTTTACCTGAATTAAATTTTTATGGGACCAATTTGAAGCTATTCCGCATCAAACAAAAAAGAATTACGTAAATCAGTCCAGAAACCTCGGAGAAATAAGTATACATACTTAAAAAATATATCGGCTGAATTGAGGACTTTTTTTGAACTCTCTACATGAAATTATAGAAAAAAAATTTAAGAAAGGTTTTTTCATATTGATATCTCTTCCACTTACCTAGTAAATGTTGTGCATCTAATATTTAAAAAAGGGTAACTAACTACCTAGGTACTTATCTATCTAAGCAGTGTTATGGTGACAAAGTCAACTTTCTATCCTTCACACCAATGTTAAAAAAAAAGTAAAAGTATCTTCACGCCCATATTCCCGAAAGAGGTAGGCAGAGGCACAACCAGGGCACCTACGACTGGCCAAAGACACTTAGCCCCAAAATGTGATAGGTGGCAATCTTATCGCAAATCTGGCACATAATATATCCAATCCTAAGCAACATTGTTTTTATTAGAAAATTGGAAAAAACACATTTTTTTTTCCGCCTGACCCGGGAATCGAACGGGAATGGACAGCTAGACCACAGGGACGAAAGTAAGTAAAATTATTTCTTTGCCGTTACACCAGTGTGACAGCGCAGTGTGAAGATAAGTCGAGTGTGGATAATTCCATGCATCTTAAAATGTTCAGATCCCAAAAATGTTTATTCGTGCTGTGTCAACTTGAGGTTGCGAAGTTAAGCTTCATGCGTAAGGAAGCTCGCTTTTATTCTCCAGACCGGCACACGACATTTAAGGCATCAAGATTCATATTTTATTTAATGAAATACGAAAATAATATTTATCATGATATACGCATATGTTATAGCTTAGTTCAAAAGAGTATTTTTGCAGAAACTCGACCGATTCGAATTACTTTGAACCAAGGGCGTCGCCAAGGGCAAGAGGGCAGCTGCCCTCCCATAGAGATTCTAAAACAAATGATAAAGCAAACAGTCATATGTCTTTAACTTGAGTTGATCGATTATTCTAGTACTTTTTCTACTAGTTTGCTACTATTTAGAGCGAAATGCAAGGCAAGTCAAAAAGTCGAGGGCACGAGCTCCCGATTGAACCTACAATGTATATTTTTCTCAATATCCGTATCAACTTGTCCCCATCTAGGCCATCGGCTGGCGACGCTCTTGCCTTGCCGCGGACATACATTATAGTTATGTCAAGTCCTTATGACAGACGCGCGTGTAGCCTGTCAAAATTTTTTGTTTTGAAAATATACACGAGCATGTTAGATTATTTATTTATTTATTTCATTGACATAGAATATATACTAGATATTTATATATACTAGATGACCCCGCAGACGTTGTTCTGCTATATTTTTAATGTGATTTATTTAAAAAAATTGGGGTGAGTCACTCTTATCACTTAGGGGTATGAAAAATAGATGTTAGCCGATTCTCAGACCTACCCAATATGCTTACCAAATTTCAGAGGAATCGGTCAAGCCGTTTCGGAGGAGTATGCAGACTAACATTGTGACACGAGAATTTTATATATAAGATTTGTCTCCACAACCAAAAACCTTATGCGGTTTCGGAGTTTGTGCGGGTATGACATTGTTTAAGTTTCAATTAAGTACATAAACACACACGTAAGCTGAATGTAAACATAGTTACTAACAAATTAACTATATTTACATTTAGCTTCGTTTCCCTACAATATAATATTAAAGTTCAGTGAGTATTTTGAAGACTAATATGTATATCTAAAATTTTCCGACTGTTTGCTTTCGTGACGTCCAGAAGTATGAGGGCTAATAACATTAAAAAAAATTATCTATGTTCATTGGCGATGTGGTACCTATCTGCTTGACATATATCCGCTATCGGTGACACTTTAGGTAATCAGATGTGGTCGCCTATGATCAAGTGACTACAATTGCTCTTTTATCTTGTAGAATTAAGTCGCTCATAAATGCAAATAAAATATAAATGTCTCATGATCTTTTTTTATACTTTACCATCTAATCGACAAACTCTAACAGATTTCCATGACGCTGGACTCTGAAGTGACTACACATTTCGCATCCTAGGCTCCTCTACTATTATGATCCCTTTACAATACTTTGTATCATTTGTGTTATTGCTTAGTGGAAGCATCATCCTCAGATGTAGCTGACAAATAATGATAAGGGGTAAGATACATTTGAATATTGTTTAGTATTTACTAGCGAGTAGCGACTTCGTCAGGTTAGAATTGTAACGGTTTTTAAACAAATGTTCATCTCTTCTTTTCAGGGTCGAGTTTGGAAAACGCATCCTATTTTGAACTTGGGTCATAGTTTCAATCTAACTATACACTTTACTTTTACTTAAATTGAATACATAGGTATAAAATTTCATCAAAATAGGTCCAACGATTTAGTAGTATGATAAAGGAGTGCCAATAAAAAAATATAATTAGTATGGATATCAGTATAGATTGTCTTCGTTTGGTCTGCAGCTCCATTGCAATCAAGAATAGAGACCTAATTCTTCAAACCTCGCAATTTGTTAGAGAAGAGAGCCGTTTTAAGTCACTAATACAGTGGCCTTGGCCAGATGGTAAAGTTCATTACTGAACTCCAGAAGTTCATCCTGGTATGTATCATCGTTTCACTTATTATTGTCGACGAAATGTCCGTGCTCCTCGCTGTTCTGATTCAGTTTTTGGTGGTGGCCAGTACCTATAGCAATACACCTTTACTCACTATGGTGGTTATATATAGTGGCAGATTGGTTATAGTCTGGTTGCCAGGGAGTTTCTTTCGCCTTTTTCTATCCTATCTGGCAGGGTTTGGAAACGGTAGTAGTTTACGGTAGATGGGGTTGAATTAATTTACATTCAAATAGTAATTAAATAATTAAAATAACTAATTTGATTATTAAAATATTTGCACACCACAAGTTGGTAGAATGTATTGGAATGCTTAAATAATTTTGTAATCTTTATAACCCTCATATTCCGCAAATAGATATTTTTTTCAATTTTTCATATGCCTGTGTTGATCTGGGCTCTCTGTGTAGAATAATGTATTTGTCTCCCTATCTCTCGTAAGAGGCGAGCCTAGGTTATGTGGATGACCCAACAAGATCACTGGAGGTAGAGTATTGTGTGACAACTTATACGGGTAGGGAGGGATCCACAACCTTACCCGTTCCTGCCACTATAGTGACAGTCAGGTTCCCGTCCGGAATTTAGGGTCAGGGCTGTCTTAGATTAGGCTGGGGCCTTGGGCACGGCAAAACTTGGGGCCCTTTTGGAATATGAAGAAATCAAACTTTACAATTTATTTCACGTTGATTTTTAGCGTAATCCATTACATTATTTTATTACAATATGCTATTAATAATATCGGTAAGCCGCGGTTTTTTTATAATTACGATAATAATTTCGGTTTAGCAAAATCTTCTATTAAATCCTCAAACTCAATTTTCTGAAGAATGTCACTTTCTATGCTCATAAGTATTACTTAGTCGTTCTTAAGCTGCGAAACAAAATAAAAAAAAAATGTATTTCTTATTTCTTCATTTTATTCCTTTTTTTGCACTAAAATAAATGTACAGAGGCGAACTAAATACTAATATGTAATCATTTTCTCCCTTAGCAACTATGACGAAAACACGTGGACAAAATTTGATAAAGGGAAAAAATAGAATTGAACAGATTTTTACAATAACACAAATTTCTTACTATCAGGAAATTTGTTTGTTTGTTTCATGAGTTCCATCTCATTAAGTAATACATATCAACAACAAATAGTTATCCGATTACATTTCGAATCTGAACATGAAAAACCTGAAAACAGACATTTTAGTGACAGAAATAATTAAGACGTTAAATATTTGGACAAGTTTTTCTGACCGAACTATTAATTAAAAGAGCCCGGGCCTACACAGGGAATACCTAATGATTGCCAAAACTGTAGTCATATTCGGTGATTCATATAAGTTTCTTTTTTGTATGACTCATAATAAAGAACTCTTTAATAAAATTAAAGACGAAGATTTTCCTAAAATATGGATCAAAATCACTAGACCATAGTTCAATTCTTATGATTCACTATAAGTATTTTTAATGATTCATAATGAAAACTCCATTAATAAATATTATGAAGATCCTGCTAAAATAAGTATCATTAGTCATTATATCCAGACCTCAATCTCATTAAAAAACGGCGTTTTCCCTCCCATGTATTAAGGCGACTATAAACTCTTAATAAAATAAAATAAAAACATTATAGTTAATAATCGCTAATGAATACCACAGATAATGTATTACATTCGTAAAGATAGGACTACATTATTATTATGACGCCTATAATTGACCCATAAACCATTATGGCTGACCACAAAATAGCGGTTTGTTTTCTATACGGACGCACATAATTATGAACACGTTATTGATGTAAAAATTTAAAAACGGCAGCGTCGAGATTTATTTATTTATTGACCTTAGCTGAGATGGCTACTACTACTTGTTCTCGTTTGTTAGTCGCATTGAAATAAACGTGAATTTAAGTAATTGTAGTTTGCAGTGTTAAGCAGGAGAAAATTAAAAATTATCAGGTTTCAAGGCAGCAGCGAAGCTTCAAAAGTTTGTAGTGGTCAGAGAACTGGTGACAATGGTGAGTGGTAGGAAAGGCGGGAATTCAGACAACTTCTAACATTTTTTAAGGACAGATATTTCAGATAGGCATTTTTCAGATATCAAACCCTAAAGCATGTTCACTACCTTTACTCAATCAAAAAGTCACTGAAGACAACACAAATTTTCTAAAAAATGCAAAAAAAATATTTCTGATGGTAAAAAAACGTTGTTTTTATGCCCCAAAGATGGCAAAATTAAGTTGTTACAATTCTGGTGTCAAAAATTGACCGGCCACGTTGCCTTCCAAAATCAGAATATAAAAATAGTAAACACTAAAATTAATGTAACAAACAGGTAAGTGCAGTGAGGCAGAACGGCAACTGTTCAAAGTGTTATTTTTTATGTTTTTAAATAGCGAATAGGCAGGTAGCTCTCGCTCTCACAGTTACAATCGTTGCATATATATACCATAGATGTTACTGTCGTGTTTTCTTTTTCAGGATTTTCAGCCGCGTGAACAAATCTGTGGTTACCTTATCTTCCTGCATGCACTACAGCAAGACGAGTACTGACATTATGAAGGCTACTTTACAGAATAGACCATCTGCCTTCCTGCCAGGCAGCTCGTAAAAGGCGAAAATAGGTTTACCGTCACTAGCACCATGACATCTGACTAGGTGGTAGAGTTTCGCAGCGACGCACCCGGATTGTTACCACCGCCTTGCCTATTCCTGCCGCCATAACGTTAGTGTTTGCTGTTGTTTTATTGCGGTTCGGAGGATAAAGTCGTTAAACTTACTTTTGCTCGAGGCCTTACACCAATGGTAGCCAACCCGAGGCCTTTGGTGTCTCTAGGCGGCCTGAAATCCGTCAGAGTGTTTGCCTTCCGATATTATAAAATTATATATAATATATTACATAAAATGAATTAATAATTATTATCTATAAATAATTGCGTAAGTTTGTATGTTTGTTTGTCACCCCTTAATGCAAAATCTGTTGAACCAAAATTCATGAAATTTGGCACACAAATAGAGGGTAACTTGGATTAGCACATAGGATAGTTTTATCCTGAAAAAATGTTCCATTAACCACGCGGGTAATGCCGCGTACAACAGCTAGTAAGTAAATAAATATAATAAATAATTGATTTGCATGGATCCAACAGGCACATACCTACCTAGGATAACTAATGTAACATAACGTATTCACTGCTATCGAGATTCTATAGTAATTGTTTTGTGAACAAAGACAATTCTAACAAAACTTAAACCAATAATTATACACTGTGAATCTTATGTCTTTATTGCTTAAGGTTATTTTGTGAGTATAATTTCAGGTGATATACGTAGGTGTGAAAAAGCCGCGTTAATTAATATGTAGGTTTTTAGATTAATTAATAATTGTAAATAAATACGAGTGTTACTGGACAAACTACACAAATTGAATCTATGCCCAAAGTAAGAAAATTATATGCTTGTATTATGGATGTTAGTCAACGATACTAATACATAGAAATACTCAAATAGATACCAGAATCAAGTAAGATATCTAAACGTTCAGCACATCAACGCCTGCCCCCGTGGGGAATCGTACCCAAACCTAGCGATTTGTCAGTCTGGTTAGGCTGTACGCTAGCCACTCAACCAACAAGGCGATTGAATATATTTAACGTGTAAAAGTGTTCAGAATCAGAATGTAAAAAACGTCACATGTCAAAATCTGACATGTTTGGTCTAAAAATGTGTTTCTCTTAGTTACCGATAGAGGCGCTATTCAAAATTTTTATACCAATAATCTACAGTGATGGTAGCGAGTATAGTAAACTTGATAAGCTGTAAACTCATGGTAAGGGCTCAGAAGTTTAAAAACTGGAACTACAGTGTAAGTAACAGACTCGAAGTACATACAGATTTCCATTTTTTGTTAAAAAGCGAATTTATTCGTTTAAGCAGGTATTAGTAGGTAGAGGATATAACAATACACATAATTTGCGATTGCCTTGAAGTGCTCTGCAATTGCAGAGTATATTACGTATTAGACCCCACAAATTTCGAAACTCTCTGTCTAACCTGCAGGGGTATTAGGCGTTAATCTATGTAAGGAAGTTTAATATGTAAGATATCCTTTACGTTCAAATGTTTATTAACATTCTGAATTTCAAGTTTATATTGAGTATTGCTATGTCTTTACTTTCTAAACAGTTTACTATAAAAAGTTAGATTAGGAAAAATTACGGGAAAATCTGTAAAGCACAAATCAAAAAACTAATAAATTAAATCAGATTTCGCAATACTGAATTATAGTCCAATTTACATTTTGACTTTAATCCCTCTCCCATGGGAACCCTTTTAGTGCCAAAAATAATAGAAAATGTTCTGCTATCCATTTTTGTCGTCTGTGCCTATTTTTTAAATTCAATGTATAGAATTCACTCTTCTAGAGTTTTATTAAAAGCATAGGTTGTCATATACTTAGCGAAAGCGAAACTGCTGGATGGACACATAACCAATGCTTAGAATATTCAGCTGATAAAGCTACAGTAGGAATTAATCAATCTATCATGTCATGAATAGAGACCCTCGTTGAGGATCCCGAACTCCTTGATATCTGACTCAGACAGCCAGATAGCCTCATAGCAATAGCGTCTTTCGAAAGTGATGAAGCAAATTACGAATGTAAAACTCTTCAAGTATCTGGAATTGGCTGGCAATCTTCTGTTTATTTCATCCATCACTGGGAAGAAGCAATTGTTTTGTGCAGAGGCTAGCAGTTAGCCTCAATGTTGATTAAGCTTTTGACTTGTTCT
>NJDC01000384.1:31057-80250 GCA_002245475.1 Calephelis virginiensis
GTGCTATCCCGATATAATCCAACCCAAAACTACCCCTGCCTACCTACTAGATTTTTATGTTGATTCGGACAATAGGCCTAGCATCTCGACCGTAAGACAGCGACGCACCTGTTATATCTATGGTGCCTTTAGACCATAGCTATCTCTTACCATATTATCAATCAACGAAAACGAATCAACAGGCAATGCCCAAATAGCACATTTCGTCATCGCAGCGTCGTCCGTGTCGCCGCGTAGCCGCTTCGCTTTGTACTTATCTAGTCCAAAAGTTTGCAACGACACGACGCAACGCAGTGGCCAACATGGGCCAATCTTCAGTTGCAGAACTTGATTGGTATTCATACAATACAACTAAGACTTAAAGTAGAAACTCTTCTGTTTAAATACAAAAAAATCCGAGGCTTGAGAACCTTGAGAAGAAACAGACAAATTCACAAGTATTTATTCTGTTTATTATCTATGTAATTACTAAATATGCTTGTATTTCCGGGCCTTGATATTCGTCTAGTAAGTATGTATAAGTATCATCAAATTTTATTTTAAACTAGCCGACCGACGAACTTCGTTTTGCTGGACATTAGCAGATACTAACAGTTTGTATGGATTGAAGCATTCATTGTTCTTACCATTTTCTCAGCTATTTCTCAGTTATTTTTTTCACAAAAACCTTCTGACTAAAAGTGGCAACACTCTCCGAAATATGTGTGTTTGTATGAAAGGGGTATTGAATTTGAAGGAAGCTAGGCAAGTAGTCAGCAAGGTAAAACCTGGTGAAGTTGTAAAAACCGCGAGGTTAGCAACTAATTAGTTATTCAAAAAAAAGTCAGCAAAGATTGTGACATTTAGCACGTAAGTCAATGAAGTGAGAACAAATATTTTTAAGTAAGTGTTTCCGAAGACTTGGACATTCCAGAACACCTACGATTAGATTCAGGTACTATTAGTGCCTCGATGTGATAGGTGGAAAACCTTACCAATTTTGAGGAAGCTAGGCTGGTTTATAAAAAAACACTTCCCACTCAATATCCTCAAGCTACCTCACAAGGGACAGTTGAGAATATGTGTTAATTACTATCTGGAGATCCGCCAGCCTATTGGCTTGACATCGTATATAAATCTAACTAACTAAACATCTCAAATAAATAATTTGCTTTGATATCGTGCACAAATCTGTTACTTTAATTTTTATCAACCTAAAAATACAAGAAGTGAAAACATAAATACCAACCCTGCATTATCTTGATTAAAATAATGTATACTTAAGATATTTAAACTATTCAGGAGGAGATAGAGATCGGGTAATGGCGGTATTTTTAATTTCACGTGACAATTTTCGTTATCATTTTTAACCTTATAAGATCGCGACAAAAATGATTTCACCATAAGAATTCGTTATCCAAGAAAATAATTTTATGCACTGATTAATTTTGATTAATTTTCCACAGATTTTGAAAACAAATTTGGATTTCTTGATAAAGGGAGGATTAGTATACTAAGGACCACTTGCTTGTTCCTGAGTTAGCTTTTATCAGAGTTAAATCTCTTTGTATTTAACAGTATGTCTCAGTATAACCCCGGAACGTGGAAGTGGCCCTAAGTATACTTTCGGTTACTTTTTAGTTTAGAAAGCAACCCTGACCTCCAAATTAGAACCCAACAGTGATGAGTTTTGGCTCTACTTTTATAAAGGCAAGGAAAGGCAAATCAGTGATACCCATTCGAGCGAGCTGGCACAGAACTGTATAGAAGGGGAGTCTAAGATGATTCGAGCAATTACTCAAGCGGGTCAGACTGTGGTACCTTACCTTTAACTATAGTTAATCACCTCTATTATGTATTAGACCTCTATATAGAGGCTCGCGTGTAGAGTTGTCTGTCTAAACTTTTATGGCATGAAACTATCTTCGAGCAAGTCGGATCAAAATTACGGTTTGTGTATTGTATGCCAAGAAGGGCATGTTTAAATATGTTTTATATTTATTTTCCCCATGTTGCTCCAGGTCCGCTGAGTCTAATAGACTACCTATTCTATTCCTGTTGCGGTAGGGCAAAACTAGATATGTGTCACTTAAATGTAACATGATGATCGATTTTCTTCATTTAATTTCTTTGTTGATCGGAATGTTGACTTCTGTCCATGTTAAATAACACTCTACTAGAAAACACCTGGCTCCTCCTAATTCTTGATAGTACAATCTTGTATCGTCTTCAAAATAATTACTAGGCTAATTACTACCCCTGGTTCTGGGGTTAGGGTAGCTAGTAGACTTGCACAATAGGCCTAACATCTCGGCCGTAGGACAGCGATACACCTGTAACATCTATGGTGTGAAGACCTTGTTTGTTTGCTGACCTATCATATATAATAAAAAAAATACTGAGCAAATTAAAAGAGAACAGCGCCAAAAACCAGATATTTTTTAAGCCGTATAATAAAATAACAATGCAATAAAATACGCTTTCTTGGAAAGTATTCAAAGTTTTAGGAATCGGTAATATTGAAAATATACCTCAAAGTTTGCGGTAATGGGTTTGAGTTTTTTAAACTTTACAAAATCTCTTGTGGATTTTGTTGAACTATAAAAAGTTTATCTATTTCCATTATACATAATCCTATTGTGCCATTGTTTATATCCCCTTTTTACGCAATGGCGTCTAGTCTACGTCTGTCGGTCACAAAATGTCTGGGAATTGTCTTTTGTTTTGGATATATTTCATTCATCTACATTAGGACCAATAATGCTTTAAAGAACGTAACAATGGCAGAAAACTTCTTTATTTTTTTAATTTTTACCTTAAAGCCAGCGGCTGCACTTTATTATTTTACATAATCCAGCCTTTATCATTATTTTTTTCAGATTGATAGCCAGCGGTCAATTGAGGATTTCTGTGGGTGGGTAAATTTGCAAAGCTTCTAGCGTCTTGTGAAAGTCCCATCCTAGTCTGAGGTTGTCCACCTATCGTCACTAACGCAGGTGTACATAAAGACATTAATTGCTATTACAAAATATATTTTAACATTTTTTTTCTCACATTCTTAAGAGTATCCCTGAATATTTTGCTTTAAAAAGCATAAATAATAATTTTTTGACGTCAAAATGACGAGCCCGTATTTTCATAATTATAAATCTGATACCTGGCGTGGTCAGGTGGCCACCATGAAAGCGCGAAATTTCCAAACGTAACACATTAATTTATTTATGTCAAGACAAGAATGAAGAACACAAAAATAAATATATAACCGACACCCATTACGAGAAGGTACGCCTTAGAACACCTTTTAGGGACCTTTCGTGCCGGCGCTAGCGCTTACAAAGGCAACAAAGGGATATTCGGATATATTTTGTGATAAGCGAAAGCGTTTACGTTGTTTCCAGTATAAATAATGCAGAAGTTTTCTATCTACAGTGACACATGAATTTGTGCAGATCTACTAGGTTTAGGTAGATTTACTAGGTGGTAGACTTGCCCCGATTGGTATCACGGCCTTACCTATTCCTGTCACCATAACGTTAATGTTTTCCGTTAACGTGTTCCAGCTTGGTGGGTAAGGTAGCCGGTAAACTTATATTTGCCCGAGGCCTAACATCCCGGCCTCAGGTTGGCCTTGTCAGGTCAGGTTGGATTACCACCTTTAGAGTCCCTAGGCAGCGTGAATTTCTTACCATCAGGAAATCCATCTGCCTTGCAATATCATAAGAAAATTACATTATTGTAAAACTAGGTTTATTTTGCAGGCAGACAGGTCAGGACAGCCACCAACAATACACACAAAACACACCATACACTCACCGAATATTGCGCTTCGCAGTCGATCTACTTACATTTAGTTCTAGTATATATCTTCAATTTTAAATAAAATGTTCTGATCCAGCATCTGATTTATTAATGACAGGGACTGCCATGCTAAATTTATTTTACATGCTTGGAAATGTTTTTAAGAGTAGTTACTGTTCTACTGTATTATTGTTCGTTTTCATTTTGTGTATTATTCTTTGACATTTATTTATTTTTAGTTGAATTGCAAAATTTATATCTAAAATTAAAAACTTTAAAGCCCAGCCATAATGAATTATAAAGTACTAGCTGTCTGACCGCGACTTTGTCAACGTAGAACAATTACAATTTTCACACAAAATCGTCATCCCCAGTTATAGTCTTATTGAGGTAGATTTTTGAAAAAAAGACCACTGTTTGAACTGAGTTTTTTAACTATATTATACATATCAAATTTCATCAAAATCGGTTTGGCGGTTCAGCAATGAAAGAGCAACAGACAGACTTTCTTATTTATTAAGCATGGTTCACCCGAAAATGATTCTCTTCCTCTTGTAACTTAAACCAAAAACAAGTAAGCGATGTCGGGTCTTTAAAGAAAATTTGGATGCGCCTGGTGTGAGATTTTTTATACCATTCACGTGGGAGGTGGGATGTAATTGCCGAAATTCCTAATTTTTGACAATCAATGGACAGGATATTGCTATTATAACACACCGACAAAGTTTCAAATCAAAATGTATCGGTATATTTCTGATTGCATAAAAAATGGATATCTTATTCTGTTTTAAAGTGCCTATGAATTTTTGTATGTTTTCTCACCATTCCACATGTAGTTTTAATACAGTTTATACTCCGAGAGCTGGTGAATATTTAAGAGTAGCTTCTTAGGGCAATTAGAAGTAATTAACATTTAAACACTGGTTAGTAATAATGGCAAGATTTAGTTGGAGGGTAGCGACCTTCTCAGCTCTTTTTTTTATGATAATAAACTCTACCTAACTGATCCGTCGTTTATTTGCATTTATGGCAGTGTATCCCAAACTCATTTAGAATTTTAGTGTTTTTTTTGCATTTCTTAAAAATACCATTTTGTCATAATTTTTGACAGATAATTGTGGATTAAAGACGTTATTGTAGTCGAAGTGTAAGCCTACTAGTTACCTTTCTCTTCAGACCAGAACACGATAGTTCCAAACATTTAGGTAGCAGGAAAAGGTAAGGTAGAGAGTCCACCTACCCTAGCAAGTTGGTGAACAGCATACTTTCACAATTGGTTTTGTATTTAAACATTTGATATACCTTTGCTTTTCATGAGCTCTCAGAAAGGTAGGCAAATACATTAAATTCTACACAGGATATACAAACCAATACGTGGAAACATTTGCAAGTTAATTTACGCGACATGTATTGACTCGACCACACTCCTCTAAACTTTTTCAGATGAATGGTCTGAATGAATTTATTCAGTAATAGAAACATTAATGTCTTCAATTTAGACATGGCGAATAATAAAGAGAGCCCAAAGTATACTGAACGTATACAGGGCGGAACGGGCCGACATATTTGTATAATGGGGCGCAACAAACTACCTTAATACAGCAATTTACCTTGATTGTGTATTCATTCGCCGCGTGAAATCACTCCCGGACTCACACGTGGATAATGAAAAATACTGATCTAGGAATGTGAGAGAGATAGTTTTCAGACAGGGTTCCGTATGACAAGAAGTAAAAATACTTAGCATGCTATGATAGGCTAGTCTACAATTTCAACCATACATACATGCATACATAAAAAGAAAAGAAAAAAAAGAAAAGAAAAAAAACATTTATTTGCGGAATATGAGTGTTAGGTACGAAGATGTTACAAAATTATTTAAGCGTTCCTACATATTCTATCAACTTGTGGTGTGCAAATATTTTAATAGGTTTTTAATTATTTATTCACGATTTACTATTTACACACTGTTTTTTGTTTGTTTTGAGATTACCTGATTATTTATTAATACACACAATTTTTAGAATGTAAATTAATTTATCCTAATATTAATCTATCTACTGTAAACTACAAACATACACATGTTCACGCCAATTAGCTTATTTCACATTCATTACCCTTTTCATACAAACACGCCGGTTTCGGAGACTCTTGACACCATCCTCGGATAATACACGATTAATGTAACATGTTAATTAATTAATTAACAATTTCAACCATAAAAATATGAAATTTTATCTCGTCTAAGGGCTACTTACACATTACCGAGTTATAATGTGATTTAACCTTAGTTAGACGCTAACTTAGTGTTAAATACTTAACCCAGGAACTTGCATGTGGCCCTAAACGAATGAAAAATGTAGGATGTGGGATATAGAAGATGGGACCATATCCCATCGCGACCAAGTAGGCCGGAACAAAACCCCAGGGAAATTGAGAAAAATCCTCATTCTCAGACGGCCAATATAAATAACCTATCTGAGATAAGAGATCGTGTTATTTTAGATCAGTTGCCAGGTAATCGCTCTTATCTTTCAATAATTTACAGAAATATCTCAGCAACAAAACTCTGGAAGTGACTGGAAGGCCTATTGTTAGTATGGGCCGCTAGATGGCGTAATATCGTAATTAACTTAAATTGCTAAGAATCGGGTTCAGTATCGGGACCATTAAAAAAAGTTTCAAAAATCGGTTGACAAATGACGAAACAACAAAGTAACACAAACAAAAAAATAAAGGCAGCGAAAACAAATCCTTTCACTTTTTTCGGTAATAAATGTGTTTTATTTTTGATAAAACTCACTCATAATTTAGATAAATTGCTGATTTAAATATGTATTCGGCTATTGTTTTTCTGTGTATATACATGTTTTAATAAACCATGTTTTACTGAAAAATATCTAATGTCTAAAAAGTATATCGAGGATGCATATCAAGTTACGAGTTTCAATTATTGCAAAACAAGTTAATTTAAAAAGCTACACGTATTTAAAAGAGTATTTGAATTTATTGACTACGTTTGAAGTTATTAATATGTCATACGCCAGATCTAAATGCAGCAAAAACGAGCACTAATAATTTGACTAGACAAAATAAGGCAGTCAAAAAAAGGCGGTTATAGGAATAAATACCTGGTTCTGAATAACTGCACTCGTACTATAAATTTTTAATTGACTGTTCTACAGAGGAAATGGGTTGTCTAAGGCTAATCTGAGTTACCCCAGACGATAGAGTATTTACACATCTGCCCAAATTGTGTTTTTATGTCCGTTTGTAAGTTTATTGTCATTAAAAATTAAAGTAAATGACGTAAAACAGGGCAAAATAGCCCGACAGGATGCAACAAACTATCCCAATACAGGGATTTACCTTGAGTGTGTATTGAAACCGCTCCCGGAGTCACACATGAAAACCACTGATCTATGGCACTGATAAAAAAATTTTTTTTAAAAAAATAAGAAAGTATCTTCACGCCCATATTCCTGAAAAGGTAGGCATAGGCACAACCAGGGCACTAGTACATATATATTAATTTATTAATTAACTAGCCGTAGATACTAAATCCAACAATGTGATAGGTGGCAAGCCTATCGCCAACGAGGAATATATCCAATCCCGAGCAACATTTTTTTTAAAAAAAAAATTAGTTTTATCAACATTTTTTTTAGAAAATTGGAAAAACTAATTTTTCTTTTTGTTGTCCGACCTCGGAATCGAACACGAGACTTCATGAAGTCAAACCCGGTACCTGGACCGCTTGAGTGTGTATTAATACGCTGCTTGAAACCACTCTCGGAGTCACACCTGGGTAATGAAAACCACTGATCTGAGGCACTGTTTAAAAATTACTTCTGAAAAATGTGTTATGTAAATAATTTCTATAATTTTTATCGTCGGTGCTTAGTGGAATTTCATTCTTGATACAATTTATATAGAAACACTTGTACTTTCCACAATATATTTTATTATTTTTTATTTTTATGGTTTATGGTTATGGTTATATAGCCCTGATGATGCTTGTATAGTGAAACCGGTTGGCTAAACCATAAAAATAATAAAATATATTGTGGAAAGTACAAGTGTTTCTAAATAAATTGTGTTATGTTAATGTTAGTTAAATACAGTTGGTTTTGCCCGTACTGGCAGGATGCTTTGTGTATAATGGACCATCTGCCCCACTGTCTGGCAACTCAACTTAATGGGTCTTCATCAAGAAGACCGCCGATGGTATAGGCGCTTCTTAACAACTTAACAGCAATCTACAGCCTTACCTATTCCCACCTGCCTAGCTGTTTTTTTTGTCGATTTTGGCGTTGGAGTTAGCATCAAGTAATTGAGAAGTTAACATTGTTGAAAATAAGTAAAAAATCGTTATACAAAATCATGTCAGAGTATTGAGTAAAGCAGAGGTCTCTACTCAAGCTAGTTTAATGAGATTTAGCGGCAATGAAGAAATGCCGTGTTGGTCCGGTCTCCTTTGTAGAATAGATCATCTGCATTCCTGCCAAGCAGCTCGTAAAAGATGAGCATAGGCTTACTAACACCGTGACATCTGACTAGGTGGTAGAGTTTCGCAACTCAACCGTATTGGTGCCAAAGAATTACCTATTCCTGACGCCATAACGTCATGACGTGGTTTGGAGGGTAAGGTAGCCGGTAAACTTATTTTTGCTTGACGTGTAATATCCCGGCCTCAGGTTGGCAACTCACAATTACCAAATTTGGTATATCCAGGCAGCGTGTATTTCTTACCATCAGGAAATTTGTCTGCTTGTTTGCCTTCCAATATCATAAAAAAATATATTACTTCGTAAGTATGTCACTAGTGCACTGTATCAATACAAAATTGTACAAAATGCCACTAACATTATCTAGTTTTGCTCAATTTATACACAAAATGTATTAACAATAAACAAACTGTAAACAACAATACTTAAACAGTAGGTACAAATGTTTTTAATTTAAAGATATGAACATTTGGAAGTTTTACCCAGCGCCGACGATGGAAAATATCAAATAAACTGCGACCATATTTTTTCTTCATGGCGCCAAAATTCTCAAAGTATGATCTTTAATACTACGATTACCCAATTATATGATGGTAATTTAATTATTTATAAGTGTAGTATGATATTGTTACGACTAAGTAATTTTACATTTGAACTAGCTGAGCTGTCAGACGGAACCTTGTCTTAATTGGAATGTTGATTTTTTTTGTATGTAAGAAGTATAAAAGAAAAAATCTACCAATAATTTAGAATAAAATAGGTTTTTTTTATCCAACTATCTTAAAAAAATTAAAAAAACTTGTAAGCTATCTATATGACATGCATCAGCGACCAAGACGGACAGTTACGTCTCAATATTCATTTTCTCTTTCTAACTTAGGAAGAAGCGTGAGATAGGTAAATCTATACTTTTTATTTGAGTTACTGATATGTTAAGAAACTGGTTGTGATTGCTTTCAATTTTATAGGAATAGTTTAAATTAATGACCTTTTATAGTATTTCAAGACAAACGCATTTCCTGACGAATCAAAATACACTTCACTTGCAGATAAATAGTGCGTTGCCAACATGAAAATAGAATCTTTAATTGTGTAATATTTATACTTGTATAAAAAAAATCTATTTTATATGCTTACCAGTTTCGCATGTTACCTCGTCTTCAAGGCTAATTATAATAAATTTCGCATATTAGCGAAATTAAGCCATAAATATGTTAATAGTACAGTTTTGTTAAGTGCCAACGATGAATCATGTAAATTATATGTTTTGTAGTAGTAAAATAGTGACAACCCTGTTCTGATCACAACACATTGACATTAGCTAGATCTCTTGTTTTGGTTGTAGGAAGAGGATTGAACTAGGCGAATTTGTTATAAGACTCTAATATTTAATCTGACTGCAATAAATTTATCCTAATCGTAATTACTAGAATAATATACTGGAGGGCGGCGTGGTTGTCACGTCTCTTAACCAAACTTTTGTTTAACTTTAAGTTAGTTTAAAATTGAGCGCAATTGTAAAACTAGAAAAGGAAAGCTTTTTCTTGCCAACTAATTCTCAGCTCTTTTGTAATTACTCGAAACACAAAAACTTGGATCGTAAATCACAATCTAAAATATTGCTCAAGTAACGTTTACAGCCAGAGATAATACACACAAAAGATTAAAAGATAAAGATTATTGTGTAAAAGTATTTTGCACTAGTTTTAGAAAAGGGATCGTTCGAGTTAGCCGTTGCGAAACCTTTCATCTATATCATAAAACTTTACTTTCTAAGGGTTTTAGAAGAATAACACATGGACGGTCCGGTAAAATATTTAAAAGACCGCAATATCCAGGGATAATACAATAAAGAGTACATAACAAAGGATTTTTATTTATTACTTTTTTGGAATTGTTACTTTCGGTTTTCTACGGTCGTGTTTGCAAGATTACAATAACTTATTTACTAGGTATTACCTAAACAAAATATGTTTGTTCTTACGAGTTCTCGTATATCTTATTATATTTCAAGGTAAAAGTTTTACTATGGATGTAACACATGATACTGGCTCTTAAGCTGTAATATACAAACATTGTTACATTCTTATTATAACATTAGTGAGAAAAATAGTTGATTGTTTTTACCTAACTTAACTGTTAAATGCGAAACTTAACTTTACTGTTAAATGCGAAAGTTTTTATGTTTGTTACTCCTTTACGCAAAAAAATTGACGCACACACACAGAGGGTAACTCGGATTAATACATATAGTTTTTATCCCGGAAAAAATGTTCGGTGGGGCCATTGATCACGAGGGCAACGCCGTAGGCAACAGCTAATATTTCATACAAAAACAAATGCAATAATGATTTACCTTAAATTTTCGAATTTGAACATATTTGCAATATTAGCATTTCCAAAAAACTAATATAGTGATAAGCACACATATTCTTTTTATTTAGGAAAAATATTAAATTATATTAAAATATTTTTAATTCACTATTGCAGCAACTCGCGCGGATTGGTACCACTGCCTTATCTATTCCTGTCGCCATAACGTCAGTGCTTGCCGTTAGGGTAAAAGGTAGGTGGACAACATTAGCTAAAAAATCATGTGTAAGTTACTCAATAAACATTAGTAGTATGTTGATAAAATTTACTCGTATGTCCGTCGACATCATTTGCTATATTTCGAAAAAATAATTATCAAATTTCAACATGGTACTAAATTATTGCTTAATTGGAGGCAGTTTTTGCAACTTAATTCTTTACATGTTACATATCTACAAATGCTTAGAAAGGTTCAGAGACTAACTTGTCAATACTTCAATCTACACATAACACTAATATATAACTAAAATGATCATAAAATATTTGTTTAAAAATTCGGCAAATCTGATAAACTTAATCCCAAGCGAACGAAGCCTCAAGCAATAGCTATTGAGGTAATAAATACTAATACACATACAAAAATACGTAAAATCTAACCCTTGCTTGTAGGGTAAAAAATAGGTAAATAATTGATACAACAAAGTATAATATATCCTCGCTTCAGGTAGTAGGACCGCACATTAAACTAGACGTGGTCATGACTTATGATTCACGAGCATTAATTAATCTTAGACCCTAATATAATTGCCCAGTCATTCACATAACTATAAAAGATCGGCGATATTAACAGGTTAAGCGACAATCTCACCACATTTCGCAAGATGGATGTAATATTTAAGATGCGAAGGTGTTTAATGATTGGGCGGGGTTGCCCTTCTAAAAAGTTGTCTTTTATGATTTTAACTTTATACTTCTATTAAAATCTGAAAATTCTGAATTGAATGAATATAAAGCAATATTAGTAGGCTTGCTACGTACTAAACCAAATAAATAGTAAAAAAATATAAAAGAGCTTTATAGAGAGAGAAAGAAGATGGTCGCAGTTTTTCCGTAATTATTGAATTTCATGTGCTTATTGAGTACAATTTTTACTTTTTGTAACTTTTTGAACTGAAAACTTCTTTAGCAGCGTTGCACACTTTTTTTGGAATGACCTGATCGAAAACTCGTAAGACGGCGCAGGGCGCTTGCGCGAATATTCGTGTTGTCATGTTTGTCTACGGTAGCGCAATAAATGAATATTGTATTCTACCACATAAATAATAGTACATTCATAGTGATAGTTAAAGCAATTCGTGCAAAATTATTCCCTAACCATTCCAAAATATCAAAAATGCACAACGTTAATATTCAAGTTTTCACTTATGCCGGCACTCCCGGAGTGCAACCCGTATTTTTTATTGAGTAAAATTAGACAATCAATGCAGCATTTTATACAATATTGTTTTGTTAAAGTGTACAAGTGAACCACCAAATCTCACTTAATTAGATTGAGTAAGGAGGCATAAGACCTGACTTTATATGACGGTTTGTGACTATTTTTTTAAAAAATTAAGTCCGATTTTGTCAAATAGTATAATTTGATACAAATTAAACTTGATTTATGGATTTATTGAATAACGCTAATGCAAACAATTAAGAAAAACATGTAAGAAATGGTTATTGTTTTTGTTAGAAGCGTTTATTAGTTAATCAATACACATATAAATCAAATATATCAAAAAGCGTTAATAAATCAAATAATGCCAGATTACTTTTTAACCGACTCTTAACATCGACTGTGTGTTTTATTTTTTGTTTTTATGTTCGTAATGCAACTACACGGCTAATTACAAAACGATTTTGGTAGTTCCTTTTTAGAGAGATCCATTCATACAGGATAGATTTTGAGGTGGTTTCTTATTCTTGTTATCATGAACCGACTCACAGGAGCAATGTGGTCATTATCTGTCTTATCACATAAAAAAATGATAATCAACTTTCTGGATTAATGTATAAGTACCTGATGATATTTTTTTATAAATTGTGTTTTTTGGATATTATATTTAAGTACGACCCATAATATAAAATTTCTTAGCAAACACTCATTGACTTCGTGTCACTTAACAACGTCATCTGCTGGAACAACCTTATTGCTCACAAAAAATAGTATTATTATTCGCCAATAGATGTCAGGAAGAGTAATATTTTTCAGTTTTAACACGAATAAAATGACATTTTCAAAAAAATATTCCTAGCTTAATAGATTTATCGCCCCCGAAACCCCCTGAAATTTCATGAAAACCGTTGGAGCCGGTTCCGAGATTCCAATCACATATATATATAAGAATTGCTCATTTTAGGGTAAAAGATGTAGTCGTTGGAGTTATAGTCTGTAGGTAAGAGAATCCGCCAAGCTTGCTAATGGCAGAAACTTACGCACCCAGCTTCAGGTTGGCAACGACCAACTTCCTTTTTGCTACGCCTACTTGCAATTTCATTAAAAACTCTAGTTCGTTGCGATATTTATCACCGAGAGTAAAACATACTAATAGGGGAGCCCAAGCGGTGGTTTGGAGAGTTACTCAAGCGCTTCAGATCATGATATGGATACCATATATACAACTTGTACCATGACTAAAATCTGTAATATGTATTCAATCAAAATCTCTAATCCAAAAGTGTAATTTTTCGAACCTGAAAACTTGGTCTAGCAGGCCCAATTAAAATACAATGGGCTTATAAGGGCATTTTAAAATGTTCTGACTATTTATGTGTGACGTTCGGGAACAATAGAGTCAGAATCTTTCAAAAAACAAGTCATCTATGATCATAAGCTATTACAGCGACTGTAAATGACATATTTCCGTCACCATAGGTCATAGAGACTCATCACACATCTGCACTATGAATATCTGATGCACTCGCATTTGATCAAGTGACAATAATTGTTCTTTCAGATTTTAGACTTAGCCGTACCTCTGAAAATATTGACGTCATATGACTTTTTTCATTGTTCACTAAGTAATCGCTAAAGCTCCAACACATGTTTAGTACCTTAGGCTCCTCTACTATAAATATTTGTTGCTTTATCAAAGTCGCGAGTAGTCCAAAATAGGAAAGTCCTGATTTAAACTTGACACATGGTCACGTTATATATAACCTCTGTGACATTAAGCGTCGAAATTCATTCACAAAAAAGGTTTTGATAAGTTCATTCCTTTTTTGTGGTCTTTATTATCGATGCCTATTCAATTAAGGTTTAATGAAGATTAAATCATATGTTTATGCAAATAAAACTTACTGACAAATGATTCGGGTAAGTATTTTAAGCGGAAATACCACAGCTACTTGCTGTTAGAGGTTTTTGTAGTAATACGTTACATATCAGGACCACCTACTGTTGATAGACCACACTGTTGTTGATACCAGTTACTATTTGAATCATATAAATTTAAAACGACACAAGATCTGACTGAGCAGTTTTTCGTCTCACAAATAAAATCTTTATTGACTCGAGTGTGTTAATTACATTCATACAATGTAATATATAAATACGGGGATAGAGACCACGAACTTGCCTATTGCAAATTTAATATATTAAAATGTTAATTTATAGAAATTTATTTCTAAAAAGTTGATGTGTTTCTAATAATAGGCCGCTTTATTTTTAAAACACACAGTGCATTTATTATAATATGTATCGGCAGATAAGATGATAACAGCGCGGATAAGAAAAAACAAAGCGTATTTTTTCTGCTTTCTAGATAGCTATGCAGATTGCCTGCATTTCTTTTTCCTTGCTTTTAAAGTAGTTAAGCCACTAGACAGTAGACACGTGGCCGAAATCCCGGCTACAAAATCGTGATAATCAATATCTATGATGTCTACAGGGGATGGTTTTTTTATGCTATTGCTAGGAAAGTAAGCAGACGGATTTCCTGATGATAAGAAATTCACACCGCCTAGAGACACCAAAGGTGGTAATGGTGCGTTGCCAACCCGAGGCCGGAATGTTGAGCCTCGAGCAAAATTAAGTTTACCGGCTACCTTACCCTCTGAACCGGAACACGTCAACGGCAAACACTCGCGTTATGGCGGCAAGACTTGGTGAGGCGGTGGTACCAATCCGGGCGAGTTGTTGCGAAACCTTACCACCTAATAGGATATCACGGTGTTAGTGACGGTAAGCCTATGCTCGCCTTTTACGAGCTGTCTGGCAAGAAGGCAGATGGTCTAATCTGCAAAGGAGCCCGATTGTCTTTTAATAAAAAAAAACATTAATTAAGCTGATTATTTTCCAATAATTAAAACCATTCCAGTAGCTCTACCACCGGGATAGCTGTTAAGTTAACAACCATTTTGGTTAAAAACATAAAAATATTTTGACGTCGGATATTTATTAGGCTATTTCTCAATTTTGTTAGTAAACGGCTCTCGCAACATTTTAATCTAATGGGTACATTAAAGTCGACAAGTGTAATAAATTTAATATGTCAGCGGCAAGGTCCGGCGTCATCTCGTGTTCGTCTTGGTCATAATAAAATGGTTTGTTGCTGTAGCCACATTCGGATAAATAAATACAATCGCCGAATACACTTGTATAAAAAAATCTTTGAAATTGCACTTATGCTTTTCCTACACTTTATTAAACAAATACCATCTTATTAATAAGCATTGACAAATGAACCTGGTATTATAGTCATTATTACCGTATTACTATTTAAATGAATTATTTAAATTATACTTTTTACTCTTTTTATACTTGATGCTTTTATTTTTAAATTGGCTGACCTAATCGAAATTTAAGCGAAATGATTAATTATGTGTAATAACAACTATACATAGATATCTTTAAAACACATTGTGATTTCCGAAGCTTGACGAATATAGCCGAAGCGCATAATTTAAATTGTACTATATATTTTGATATAGGCTAATATCTACTAAACTTTACGCGTACTAAGTAATTAAGTCTGTATTTGTTCATAAGTCGATTACACCTAAGTCAAAATTTTACTTTGGACTTAGGTTCCTTATCATCAGGTCTTTGTAACTAAATTTAAAAATAATAAAGTGATCAAAAACAAAGTAAAATGGTAGTTGTATGATAGTTGTATGGTAGTAATATGTATGTAAGTCACATTTTTTTATTGTTTGTACATTAAAGTTGATAAGTATAATAAATTTAATAAGGCGGCGAGCTGCGAGCGATCTCGTATTCGTTTTGATCATAATAAAACATTTTGTTGCTGCGGTTTGCCATTCGTTATACAATAAATAAATAGAAATATTCAGAGGTGACATTACCATGGGGGTTAGAGTTTTTCGGCAGAACATACCTTTTCCAACATTTCTGTAGTATTGTGTCAAAGATTATAGATTATAAGATTAAATAACTAGTTCTAGTTTTCTCCAAGTTCTTCCCATTTTCTCTTATCTTTGAAACCATTCCTGGCCTTCTAAAAATATTTAAAAACCATAATTAGCCAAATCTGTCCAGTTGTTTAGAAGCCATACGCGTACTTATAGACAACATTAATTATTATATGATAGACATTTAAGTGTTGAAGCTATACCACTAGCTGTCACCCGTGGCTTTGCTCGAATAGCAGTTAATATATTTACTGAACTGGAGTTGAATTAAAATCTGTATGAATAATTTGTTTCTTTCTTAAACGTATTACTTTCAATCAATAGCCCATTAATAAGGACTTTCACAAAAACGTTCAACCCCTATTTCATCCTCTTAGGGGTAGAATTTCTAGAAACGTTTAAATCAGTATCAATTTTTTGTAATAAGTAGCCCAAAACTAAAGTTTCATGTTTCTTATTTAAAAATGACGGTCTTCCATGCTAGCGTTCAACCCCTATTAGACCCCTTTAGGCGTAGAATTTCCGAAATTCCGCTTTAAAAAAAACTACTCATTTTTCATTACCAAATGGCTGCAACTTTAACAGTTTTTGCTCAGCGTTGAGTAATCAGTCAGTCAGGACATGTTATTTTATAAGTATCTATAGTTATATAAAAAAATAGTTACTCAAAGCAATGGCTATTATTATTATTTTATATACATATTATTTTTTGTTTGTAAACGTAACTTTGAAACAATTATGGAAGCAAAAGAAAACTACAAGAAAAAACTTTTTTAATCATAGTAAATCTAATGCAATTTTAATTAAAACAGAATTTAATTTATTTTCTCTTGTTTTATTTCGATTCCAAATTATTTTTGTGGATAGAACTGGCATATTAGCTACCTGTACAAACAGATTTTGATAACTCTGATGTATACTTTGTGTTCAAAAGTCTTCGTGTTCCTATTTCATATTATTTTTCTTGAACATTTCCAGCAGGATATGTTTTCACACAAATTTTCATCGACCATAAAACGTCGTATGAATTTGGGTCTTAAGGGCATATCAATTGTCATCCAGTTCAAGGGTGCCGTGAAAACACAACAGACAGAAAGATATACTTTCGCATTTATATTAGTGTGGATATAGATATAGGTGATGGTATTTCTCCATTACCGTCTGGAGACCGCAAAGTGTGCAAGTGTCGGTGTGGTCCCGCCGCAGGCAGCTTGACGGATCAATTACTTTATTGTAGCCACCCGAGCACCGATCACGCCTCGTACCTCACGCCCCGTCATTCCATCTGCCCCTGGTCATATGGAAATTTTAGAAAGTACTTTGTTTACTGTGTAACAAAACATGAGGAAGCGTTGGTTTATCTGTCGGTTATATCGTGACTAATGTCCGGTTCCTATATTTAAGAAACGAGTCGTTTTGCTTACGAAGGGTAGTTTTATGTACGATTAGTACATAATCCAACTACGGTTGTTCGCTATCGACAAAACTCGAAATATTTTGTGTAACTATGAGCAACGCTTTGTCACTTTAAACAAACTACCAGTGGTTATACTAACGGATTACGGTTCGTTGATTATAGGAGCCCAGCTTAAAGGATGATCTGTGTTACCTACAACGACGTCAGTGAAGGTCATTTTCCAGTGCTTCTTCAGGTATCGGTGGAAACAGGTTTAATTTAAAGTTTAAGTTTTTAATGGTTGCAATTGTCGAAATTAGCGGGTGACTGAGAAAATGTTATATTACATTTTAAGGTAGGTATTGTCCTATTTCAACTATAATGTTAAATTCGAATTTCAACTGTCATTTATATAAAATTAATATATTCCTTAATTTTCTAATTTCCGCTAAACTCACAAAACGTTTTCTTTTATAAGAATCTTTTCCTGATAATAACGAACAGGCAAAACTGTCTTTCTTCCTTCATATTCAAATCCTTTTTCGTACAAACATACATACAGATTCATTTATATATATAGTATATTATATATAGTTAATTAAGTAATTACTAAATAAACAGAAACAACTTTTCATATTTATACTAACATTTGCTTTCATTACAACTATCTCTCTGATCTCACTATTGCGATTTGATTAGGGAACGTAGCACCACAGACTTACATCATGGTACCTACTTAAAAGTAGATTTTTTTTATTTTTATGATATTGGAACGCAAACAAGCAGATGGATTTCTTGATGTTAAGAAATTTCCGCCGTTTAAAGAGAGACACCAAAGGTGGTAATGGTGCGTTACCAACCTGAGGCTGGAGTGCTAGGCCTCGAGCAAAAGTAAATGTACCTACTGCCTTATCCTCCTAACCGAAACATGTCCATAGTAAGTGCTGATGCTATGATGGCAGGAATAGCTAAAACGGTGGTACCAATCCGTGCGAGTTGTTGCAAATCTCTACTACCTAGTCAGATCTCTCTGTGTTAGTGACGATAAGCCAATGCTCGCCTTTTACGAGCTGCCTGGCAGGAAGGCAGATGGTCTATTCTGCAAATGAGCCCGGACGAACACGGGGAAGTAGATTAAATTACCTTTAATATTCCTTAACCTATGTATTTCCTTAAGTAAGTTTAAATTACAACGCTACTGATGAGCAACAACTATTAATACAAAAGTAAAAAAGTAAATTATCTTCACGCCCATATTTCCTAGAGGCAGAGGCACAACCAGGGCACCCAAGACACAATGTCCCACAATATGATAGGTGGCAAGCATATCGCCAACCGGGCACATATCCAATCCCGAGCAGCATTTTTTTATAAAAAAATTGGAAAACCCAAATTTTCTTTTGTTGCCCGACCCGGCATTCGAATCTCAAGCAGTCAAGTTCAACACCTGAACCGCTAGACCACAGAGGCGATTAATACACGGCGATAATAATTCAATTCTATTTTGGGTTTTTATATTCGGGTTTTTTGTTCATGTGAACATATAATTATGTTTACGAATATTTTATTAACAAATATGTTACAATTTGCCTGGGGGTGTATTTAGACCATGACCTTCACTTGGCCAGACGAAGATTGATGTCTGGCGATTATAAACTAGTTTTTGTTGCAAAAACAAATTCGATTTCATTTGAGTTTTTCATCATTTTTATATTAACAATAAGAAGAAAGGAATCCAAACATTCAAACAGATTTGCTCACGGTAAGACTTACATAGTACAAAATCAGATAGACCTTTCTTCCTGATTCTAAAAACGTACTCTATAAATTTTAAAAAAAGAAAAAAATTCACCTTCAGGCAGGATTTGAACCTGTAACCTTTCGTCTCAACCCGACGAATGCTCTAACCATTTAAGCTACTGAAGGTTCAAGTCCTGTAGCGACATTTTTAATTCCTTTTTTACCGTTAACGCTTAATTATGTATGTAACTCAATTAAGAAAAAAAACGTGTTTTTATTTAATAAAAGATATAAACACCACAGATAATAAAGATGGAAACTAGGAGTGGTGGAGAGATCGCGAGAGAAAACAGGTACATATTTTTCATAAGTTTTGAATTTCGTGCATGATAAGTAAAAGAAACATCTGACCCCGTCTAGTAATTTCAAGATACTTACTATAAAGAGATCAGAAATTTCCTTTGCTTAATATGTACATTGAGAAAAATATGACAGTTTTAGTGGTGTTTTGCATTATTTTGTTTACTTTAATTGCATAAAAAAGTATTCTTGAATAACTTAGTGTATCGTGTATTTAAATAAAAATACAACTTTGAACATTTCATACACAAGCTTGAATTCTTGGCCCATTTGTAGTCTATAAGAGGAGATTATCGGCACTCGGCACCTCGATATGGTATTTTTAACCGTCACAGTGTTTTTAATCGCCTCTGTGGTCTAGCGGTCCGGGTGTTGGACTTGACTGCATGAGGTCCCGGGTTCGAATCCCGGGTCGGCCAACACAAAGAAAATTGGATTTTTCCAATTTTCTAATAAAAAAATGTTGGTCGGGATTGGAAATGTGCCCGGTTGGCGATAGGCTTGCCACCTATCACATTGTGGGACTTAGTGTCTTCGGCTAGTCGTGGGTGCCTTGGTTGTACCTCTGCCTACCTCTTCGGGGATATGGGCGTGAAGATACAGTGTTTCCGATCAAAACGAAGTCTGTTCTTCCACAAGGCGAATTCCCGCCCAAACCATAATCGTCCCACCGTGCTATGAATGGACTTCCTGAGGATGTTGCAAATGGATGTCGTGACCAGTGACTGCCAAAAATGTATTGGAATGGAAACAGAAAGAGGAATCATAGATAAACAGCACTACAGACCACTGGTTATTTTCCCAGAGCAAATGTACACAATCCCACTCTAGTCATCTTCCATGATTTCATCAGCGTAGTGTAAAAGTAAATGCGTAATATAAAAACATACAAACCAATTCAGAATATCCTTTTCTGGAAGTCGGTTTTGGTTAAAAATAGCATTTGGTTAGTGAACTTCACCCAGACGAAGATTGATGTCTGGGCAATTATCTAAAAACTAGTTTTTTATCATTGCACAGCCGATTTCGATTTCATTTGACTTAAAGAAGTTTATCTCTAAACCAGATTAGTCATTTACTTAATTAACATTTTTAGTGATCCGGGTTTAGCGTAAACTGCATCAAGTCTCGGGTTAAAATTCCACAACTCTCAAAAATATGTTTTTTAGGGATTTTTAATAAATTTAACGTTGCTTGGGATTGGAAAAGTGCTTGCATGGCTACAGATTTTCTCATTGCGAGACTAAGTACCTTCGGATAATCGTGGGTGGCCTGGTTGTACGTCTGCCAACCTCTTTGGAGACACGAGTAAGAAGACGCTAACTTTATATTTTTTATTCCAAGCTTTAATCGGAAAAACTATAAGTAGAAATATCATTGAATAAATAAAAAACGCAGCCTTTTAAAACCGCGCGAACGAAGCTGCGGGCAGTAGTTAATAAAGTCATTTCCAACTGCGTGTGGGCAACACCGGTACATAATATGTCATAATTTGGAAACAATTTTAATGTTTCGTTTCTCAAAAAAGACCTTCTGTCTACCCGACGTTAATACTGACACCTTCAGCTTTTTGTAACCTTATTTTTGTATTGTTAAATTTAAAACGCCCGTCATACAAAACATAGATGACAATAATTTAAGTAATTTTTAGGATCCCGTACGAGAAAAATTGAACAAGAGGGTTTCTGTTGCTATTAAGTATATTGTACATGATTATTAATAGAATCGTATTTGCTATCGTCGGCAACTGGTGGAATTACATTGTACACACACATTTTTTTGTAGTTTACACTTGTATTTATCCACTATACACTTTAAATCTTTCTGTTACTCTCCAGCCAACCGGTTTCACTTTTTACAGCATCATCGGGGCTTTGAAACTATAGATAAAAACAATAGTCGTTTTAAATGTATAGTGGATAAGTGTCAACTACAAAAAATGTGTGATAACTCAATTTAGAACTTTTTTTCCCAATTTTTTATCGCCTCTGTGGTCCAGGTGTTGGACGTGACTGCATGAGGTCCCGGGTTCGAATCCCGGGTCGGCCAACAAAAAGAAAATGGGATTTTTCCAATTTTCTAATAAAAAAAAAATGTTGGTCGGGATTGGAAATGTGCCCGGTTGGCGATAGACTTGCCACCTATCACATTGTGGGACTTAGTGTCTTCAGCTAGTCGTGGGTGCCTTGGTTGTACCTCTGCCTACCTCTTCGGGGATATGGGCGTGAAGATACTTCTCCCAAAAAATGTACAAATCTTCCATCCTAAAAGTCCAGAACCTACGAAAAAAAAATACTTCATAGATATTATTAAATGGAATAAGACAGTCAATTAGCACACGACTCTAAAGAAGGTAATAGAAAACCATCGCCTATAGACACCATAGATGTTATAGGTGTGTCGCAATACTGCCCTCCGGATCGGGACATGTTGCTATCATTACGGTGGCAGAAATCGGTAAAGCGGTGGGTTTCTACCCTGCTGCAGAGCACTCTTTCAACAGTCCTGTTGCTAATGTCCCATTTTACTTGTACTCACCTCTTACAAACTACCAAGCAGAAAGTTTTCACGTGATGCCTGAACATACAGACAGACAGACAAACAATTTTTTAATCACATATTTTGTTTGGTATCGATCCAGTAACACCCCCTGCTATTTATTTTTTCAATATTTTCAATGTACAGAATTCACTCGTCTTCAGATTTATTATATGTATAGATTAAATTAGTAGCTCTACTTGTACTTATTGACTCTTTTAAGGTATAATAGGGGTAAATATTTTAAACTAACGCATTGGTTATCATACATGTTAATTATAAAGCATTGTGGCTTTTATTTTAAGGATATTTTCGCGGGATTTCATTTTTCAAATCGATTTTTTTGTTTTATTTTAAAGTTCTTCATCATTTTATTAACACTACAAAATAAGTATTAGAATGAAGTAGCTTTAATTACCTTGAGTTTCTGAGTTAGTCCAGGACTATTAAAATCTATTACCCTTTCTACTTTGGTAAGGAACGAGTATCAGTTTTTCTTACCAATCCATAGCCTGAGAAGATTAGACTATACAAACTTATACATATATATCTTCACGATAAGTCCAATACGGAGTAGGCATAGAGTATCGTGTGCAAAATCACGCCCATATACCCGAAGAGGTAGGCAGAGGCACAACCAGGGTACCCACGACTATCCGAATACACCAAGTCCCACAATGTGATAGGCGGCAAGCCTATCGTCAACCGGGCACATATCCTATCCCGAGCAACATTTATCAGAAAATTGGAAAAACCCAATTTCCTTTTTGTTGCCCGACCCGGGATTCGAACCCGACCTCATGCAGTCAAGTCCGATAACTGAACCGCTAGACCACAGAGGCAACACGCTGGCTTCGGAGACTTTTGACTCCACCTAAGGATAGCACCCGAGCGATTTGATGGTGAAATGAACATACATATCTTCACGCCAAGTCCCTTACGGGGTACGCAGAGGGTATCGTGTACCAGACCTCACGATTCTGACAAACTTGTCTGGCTTCCTTCACATTCGTTACCCTTTTCATATAAATACGCCGGTTTCGGAGACTCTCGACACCACCCTCAGATAATATCCGAGCGATTTGATCGTAAAATGTCAGCCTTGGTCTCCCCGGGTACCTACATCCATCCACATTCGCATTGTATATCTGCTTTGTCAATCTTTCATCTGTCATTCTTTCTATATGTCCGAACCAATAAAACATTCTCTTTCTCATTTTAATACTTCCTTTTCACATATGAATCTAATACTTCCTTTTCATCCCACTCTTTCTCGGATCTCACTATTACGAATGCGGTCAGCGAGCGTAACACCATATATTTTCCGTAGCGCTGTCATTTGGACTGCATTTATTTTACTCTCGTGTTTTTTCTGACATACCCAACTCTCTCTTCCATACAATAACGTTGGGATAAGGACAGAATTATGCAAAGCGAGTCACTGTGTCTCATAACCACATCTACCTGTATAAACTCAGCGAACATATAGCTACTAGCGGTGCTCTATGACAGTGCGAATTTTAAAAATATACTAGAATACCTTTCAATTTTTATTACAAACTTTCATGATACTGCATAGTGTAATCGCTTAGATGAAATGTAATAAAAAAAAATATCATAAAATGTACGTTACACTACAAATGTATTGCACATTTGTGGAAAAGCAAAATTTTCCAAAGTACAGACAACGGCAGTTGTTAAAAATAAAATAACCCTTGCCAGCAGCTGGGTAAAAAAAATGTATTATAGCCGCGTTTCAAATTGTCACAGATTGTATCAACTTCGTCACCAATAAAATGAGAAACCGATCCCTTTAATCTTTTTTGTTCCCAATGACTAACCCGCGATATTAAAATGCTATTAGTACAGACGGACGTGCGATATATCATTCGAGGGCGGTGATTTTATCACATCTAAATGCGGACAAGAATTTCGATGTCTCTATTTTTTTCGTGCGGTTTTTGCGAGGCCGAAAACAATGTTCGGACTGGTATTAACAGGTCAGACGGTTGTATTAATGCGAAATGAATGCGAATGAAATGTCTGACGATTGTTTATGTGCGAGCAGCTATCCTCTCACGGTTAGGCCAGAATAGACCCCCCTGACAGTACTCTCTAGGTGGTAGATGCGAATATTATTTGTTTTAATTTATAATACACACTTGTAGCAGAAGCTGTGTAATTAAAAAGTTATAGGGTAGTAAATGTTACTGTGATGTGTAATTAATTTAAAATTTGCTTTTTATGATGTGGTTCTCTAAGTTTTAATGTTGCTGTCTATGTCGTCAATGATAATTTAGTTTTAATATACTTCGCCGTATTATGTCTATGCCTATAATTATATTAAGAAAAAATGTACAAGTATTTCAAAATTTAAAAAAAATGTTTTTGTTTTCGTCGCCGAGTCTTAAAACTAAAAAAATATCGTCAAGGTACGGGCTTGAAGGCCCAAAGAGGTAGGCAGAGGTACGAACAAAGTCACAAATAGGCGGAAATAAAAAATTAGGAAACACTAAATTAATTTAAATTTTAGATTATTACACAAATGTATGTAAACCTACTCGTGTATGGTTTATCAAACCAGATTTAGTTTAACAACGCTCCATTAACGTCAGATGTTTACAGAAACGTATATTTAATACTTGTTTCTTCACGTAATAATAATCAAACATGATAAGAAACAATATTCGGAGATAATGTTATAGATTATGACACTAGAAAATTGACCATTAAAATATTTTTTTTCAACAAATAAACTAGGTACCAATTTATTTAGTAATTATCTAAAACATTCCAATAGTTAAGACTAGGTGATAATTTTTCAAACCTTCGTAGAGTGGAATACTAATTTTTGAGACGTTAATCGTTTTAAAAATAAGAATATTTAGTAATCACTGTTTATAATAATTTGAAATACTTAACACTAAAATAACAAAATGTAAAATAATCACCATTTGTGTAAATTAAAACGCTAAATCATGTAATGATTGTTTAACTTAATATTTGTGCCAAGTGTTCACAATAAAGGACAGGATACAGTTATAATTTAGTCAAGTCTTCACACGGTGGGATACCGTCCATTCGCATCAAGCCACATTACTTTTAATTATCCTCTTAATTCCCGTTGCAATACCAAACAGAAGAAAATAATTTAGGGCCACGAAAAAACGCGTGGAATGTATTCTAACAGAAGTGTGTCTAATTGGGGGTGACAATTGATTATCTCTTTTTATGGCCTCTTATGTAAAAGCTTTCTAGACAATATAGAACTGAGCTAGCAAGAAACTGGAAGCGTCTGGGTCATACCGTGAAATTGGAAACAAGTAACTGTTGTATATCATTGTTTAACTTTGATTTTGTGTTCTATTGAAAATTATCATTAATCAATAAGTATGGGAGTTATTTGTCATTATTCGAATTATGTATTATTGTGGTTTTAGGTAAGAATGTTATATGTGAATTTAATGATTTGTTTACGAATTAACATTTTGAGCTCATTTTTTTATATAATAATTCTATTTCATTTTCTATTTGTAACGTTTACATAATAGTATTTACATAATTGTATTTTTACATAATAGTACGTTCGCGATAGGTTTCACTCCTACCACCATATGGGACTTTGTAGCTTCTGCTAGTCGCTGGTAGCAAGAGGTCCTGGGTTCAAATCCCGGGTCGGGCAACAAAAAGAGAATTGGGTTTTTCAAATTTTCTGATAAAAAAACGTTGCTCGGGATTGGATACGGGCCCGGTTGGCTATAGGCTTGCCACCTTTCACATTGTTTGACTTAGTGTCTTCGGCTAGTCGTGGGTGCCCTGTTTGTGCCTCTGCCTATCTCTTCGGGGATATGGGCGTGAAGATACTTTTTTTCTCTTGGAGATATGGGCTTGCAGATCCTTTTTTATAATAACCAAGTCGCACACTACCAAGAAAAACACCTGCCATAAAACACCTCACTGCTAAATCCAAAAAAATGTAGACAAAAGTCGAACAGCTTTCACAACCCTCGGTTATCTTAGACGGAAACGCAAATATAGCTCGTCTAAAACAATACTCAACTTTACAAATAAGTTCTATAAGAATGAACTCGAAATCTATTCGTAAAGTTGAAAATTGTACCTTTTAAAAAGGATTTAGGGTCGCATTTGAATGTGAGCTGGAAAAATCGAGCAGCGGATAAGTCTGTACTTGCTCATTGTATCTTTATTGCTCGAAGTAAACGTAAATATTAAATTTTATTATGTTTACAGATAGGTGCGGCTATCCATTGAAACGCCAGTGTGGTCGCCTCCCAGAGAGATTGAAAAAAGCCTTCCGCCCCTTACGTTTTATGAGGATGACAACTATATTAGTAGCTGGTTCCATTAGAATTGTTAAGAGAACGCTAAATTCGACACTTACAGGAGCCTTGATGATTTATCTATGACGGAGCAAATTTATGAATTATACTTTAATAAAGACGGCGGTCGGTAATGAAAATATACGATGTCATCTTGCTTTAATCCATTCGTTATTTCATGCATGGGTGATGCTCACAATCTTCGAGTGGAAGCAGGTTTATTAAAGGAGATTTATTACTTCTCCTGGGATTGTTATAATTTGGGAACGTTTTTCGTCATTAAACTGGAATACGTTTTGAATTGTTAATGAATATTTCGGGAACGCGTTCGGTCATTAAATTGGAATAGGATTCTAATTTTAATTCTGTCATTATTAAACTTCAAGAAATACTTTTATTATTGAACTGGAACACTTTTACGATTTTTGTAAGCAAAAACTTCTTAACGTGCCTACATATTTTAAAATCATAAGACTTGAAAACAAAAAGACTGGTAATAATTATAAAATAGAGAATTAGATGTTTATAATATAGATTCCTTTGGTGAATAAACTACGTA
Organism: Calephelis virginiensis; assembly: GCA_002245475.1. Classification (NCBI taxonomy): domain Eukaryota; kingdom Metazoa; phylum Arthropoda; class Insecta; order Lepidoptera; family Riodinidae; genus Calephelis; species Calephelis virginiensis. The sequence goes on from NJDC01000384.1 coordinate 58,004, forward strand.
TTTTTAACCGACTTCGAAAAAAGGAAGATCTTTTCCTATTCTTTCGGAAGTGGCTTGTTTGATTTCTATATTAAATTTGATTTCTCCGTTATTTCTGCTATATTTTTTTTATTTGAAATGGCGTACTATAATCCCATTGCCACCAAGTCTGGAACTAATGATTGGAACCGAAGGAAATCGAGAAAGATACACAATATTTGCATACTAGGATGATATTGTAAGTACTAAGAATATTTACGCCCATATACCCGAACTGGTAGGCAGATGCACAATCAGGGTACCGAAGACTAGCCGAAGACACTAAGTCCCACAACGTGATTGATTGCAAGCCTATCGCCGAACGGGCACATATCCAATCTCGAACAACATTTTTTTTGATAGAAAATTGAAGAAGAAACTCATTTTCTTTGTTGCTCGACAGAGGAATCGAACCCGAGACCACATGAAGTCAAGTTCAATACCTAGACCGCTAGACCACAGAGGCGGTAAGTAATTATTAATATAAAAGTCGGTTTTTTGCAATTTCATTGCGCTTAAATTTTTCAAGTAGTTATTTATAACTACGAAGTTGAACGAGCATATTTCCCTCTAGTTTTATAACAATATATATTTGTAGAATGTATCATCTGCTTCTCTCCCAAATAGCTCATAAAAGGTTTCGGTGAAGAGGAGGTACAATGCCACTAAATTTCACTCGATGAGCTTAGGTAATGATGCTACTGGTTTACCTAAAACTTAGACGTGACTGATTTTAATAATTTATGACTTACTAGCTGTTACCTGCGGCTTCGCCCGCGTTTTCGCAGGAACCCGTTATGCGATCGGGATCAGAAGTAGCCTATATGTTAACTAGGTCACAACCTATCTGTGTTCCAAATTTCAGACAAATCTGTTCAGCCATTCGAGCGTGAAAGAGTAAGAAACATACACACATCCTTACAAACTTTCGCATTTATAATATTAGTAGGATAGGATTTAGAACAACTTAAGGTCGATTTTGCAAAATCGGATAATAGGTCGACATAAACTACTCTTGGCAAATGGCAGTTAGCTACGTCAATACCTAACCCAAAAAAGTGTTATGAAGAAGTTTCATGTAGACACTTGACACAAGACACTTGACATGTCACCACGTCGTGCCAACTATTATGGTTAATTAATTAATACTTATAATCAGTGTTCGTGATCTCATTTTAAGGTTTGATTGCTTATCCACCTCGGAATCTGACCATATTGTTACAAAAAGCAAGTATCTTCACGCCCATATCCCCGAAGACATAGGCCAAGGCACAACCACGATACCCACGACCAGCCGACACTAAATCTCACAATGTGATAGGTGGCAAGCCTATCGCCAACCGGGAACACATCCGATCCAGAGCAACAGTTTTTTATTAGAAAATTGGAAAAACCACATTTTATTTTTGTTGCCTGAAACGGGAGTCAAACCCGAGACCTTAGAAGTCAAGTCCAACACCTCTAGACCACAATGGCGACACGAAAACAAAACGAATACTTTGCTTACTGGAATTATTTAGTTATCAACCAGATTAGGTGACAGACTTCGCGACCCACGCCATTTATGACTGCCGTACCTATTTATGGTACTGTAACATCAGTGATGCAAAGCATTTCAGCCCCCTCGCCTATAGAAGCTACAGATGCGACAGATGCATTGCTATGTCTGGACTAAGATCTAAGGCCACGTATGCAAGTCTACAGGATACTCGATCAGACTAGTACGGACACTGACGCTACAGTGGTAGTTATAGGTATGGCGGTGCTAATTCTCCAGCTGAGCTACTGTACATCACTTTATCAGCTAGTTAAGATTAACTAAACTGCTGGAATAAGCTACTAATGTAACTTAATTAATTGCCACTACCAAGCAATGGGGTTTTTACATTTTGACGCCGACAGTTGAATAAAGTCATGAAATTTCATTAAAACTCAATGTTACTGATTATTTTTAGTAGGTATATTGTTTCTTCCACAAATCCTGTTTTCTTGCAAGTAAAAATATTTGGTCGGAAGGGCAACTTAAAGTGACATACGCATGTGATACGTTTGTTTAATCCTACCTAAAGAATATTTTAAAAAAGTGGTCTCGACGGTCTAGTGGTCCGGTGTTGGGTTCGATTCCAATGAGTCAAGAATTAAACCAACCAACCAAGAAGAAGAAAAAGGGCTGGTTTGACGCAAGGTTTGTCAGCTATCAATAGATAATATGGAGTGCCAAGTGAACAAAGTTTGCGGGATCAGCTAGTTTTTTGTATAAAAATTGCGTTAATGTTTATTACGTTTCCAGACATTACTATGAAAAATTTCTATTCAATTTTAAATTTATCCCAAACACAAAGAAAGTGCTAAAATTAAATATGCTTCGGAGAGTCACAAAAACATGGCACGAGACACACTTAACATGTGTTCGTCATATGACAGTGTCAACTACAGTGGCTAAGTGAATATCGGTGTTCCTGACCCCATTCGGCAGATGTCGCGGTATCCCCCTTCTAACAAAATTGGATTCTGTACCAATTTCCCGGTTCTTTGGCGCCGATTTAAAGTTTTTTTAATGTTAGGATTTCTATACAAATCGCACGTTATTTTTTACGGATATAAATAGATTATCGCCTCTATGTTCTAGCTGTCGGCGTAGGAATTGACTTCATGAGGTCGCAAGTTCATTCTGCAGGCGAGGCGACAAAAAAATGTGTTCTTTCGACTTTCAATAAAAATGTCGTTGCACGGAATTAACTTCGGGCGCAGTTGCTGATAGGTTTGCCACCCATCTTATTGTGGGACTTCTTCGGCTAGTCGTGGGATGTGGCTCTGCCTACTTCTTCGAGATTGATATATATAAATGTTTTTTTTCACTACTTATACATGTGAGTTATTTTCTTCTTTTATCATTTGTGTAGTTATGTATAATTTATACATATTTGTAAAAATAGAAGGCTAAAAAGTAAAATAGGTTATTTCATCCGGATATCTAAATGGGTTTCCGCGGCAGATTTTAAAATGTAGTACATGAATGTTAACCGATACACGCAGATGAATCTCCTGATAATAAGAAGTATCTAGATACAAGACTATAAACACCAAGTATGTAAGAGATATGAGTACCTGAGACTGGTTCAAGTCTCTTTTGTCAGTTACTAGAATACTAAACGTATCAAGTCCTGGCGTACCAGCTGCTGGAATAGGTAAGTACCTACTTGGGCTAGTTGTGCCTCTTTAGGGGTATGGGCGTGAAAATACCTTTTTGAAGTGAAAACTTCTTTAGCGGCGTTGCACATTTTTTGCAACGATTAAAAATTCGTAAGACGGCGCAGGGTGCCTGCACGAACAAGACGGCGCAGGGCGCTTGCGCGAATGTTTGTGTTGTCATGTTTGGGTACGATAGCGCAATAAATGAGTATTGTATCCTACCACATAAATTATAGTACTTTCATACTGATAATTAAAGCGATTCGTGCAAAATTGTTCCCTAACCATATCAAAAATGCACAACGTTAATATTCAAGTTTTTACTTCTGAAGGCACTCCTGGAGTGCAGCCCGTCGTTTTTTTTCATTTATGGATTATTCAGCTCTAATCGCAAGAAAACAGAAAACCTCAAATTCTGAAAATTAGTAGTTTTGCAGATGTTGCGTAGGTACTGTTATAACACGGCAGAGCAACGGTCTTACAAATTCTGCCAAGTTATTATAAAATTCCATCATTTAGCTTAGTATCTTCTTCACGCCCATATCCCCGAAGAGGTAGTTAAGCAGTCTCCTTGTAGGAATCACATTTACCTACATACAGTTATTTGATCAAAGCAAATAGGTACCCTTAATTATATTACCATTCTGAATACATTTTATAGATATATTACATTTATATATTTACGCGTGTATCCCCGAAACATTAGGCAGAGGTACAACTAGGGAACCCACGATTAGCCGAAGTCACTCAGTATAAAAAAGGCAGAGGTACAACTAGGGCACCCACGATTAACCGAAGTCACTCAGTATAAAAAATGTGAGTACAAAAGGCGAACTTAATGCTAAATGCATTCTCTCCCAGTCAACTTTTAGGCTCCAAGAGATCAAATTCGTAGGTACCAAATAAAAAAAACAGAGAATGAAACAAATTAATTTGAATTTAAATGAAATCATCTCATACTGGCACACTTACACAATATTCTACATGCAATTAAAATAATTCAATAATATATAACTACATAGTACAGTACAGTACTACATAGTACAGTAATATATAACTACTAGCTGCTACCTGCGGCTTCACCCGCGTTTTCATAGAAACCCGGTGTGCGATCGGGATTAAAAATAGCCTATATGTTAATCCAGGTCACAATCTATCTGTCTTCCAAACAAATTTCAGACAAATCCGTTCAGCCATTCGAGCGTGAAAGAGTAACAAACATCCATACATCCATACTTACAAACTTTCGCATTTATAATATTAATAGGATATAAATTATGAATAGATAGCTTTACCCAGTGATTATCACTAAAAAGATACCAAATAGACCCGCGAGCACAGCCGCTGGTCCGAAAAAAATACTAAAAAAATAAAACTGTGTCATAAATCGTGACCTCATCTCTGTCAAATACACATGCACGCGTTGATGTCTTTTCAATGAAACGCGCTTTCTAATATAGAAAATGTGTATTCTGTAATGACTAATGCTATCTTATATATCCCGTTTCATAAAATGTATTTAAATTTTATATTATTCGTATGAAAAATATGATACAAAACCTAAAAACTGAATCATAAATCTATTAAAAACTTAGTTAATTTATATTGACTCTGAGTTGACTAATATGCTTAGTAAACTATAATCCTATGTAAGAATGCTTAAATCTCTAAAACTAAGTACGCAACGGATTTTGATGCGGTTTTTTTGTAGATAAAGTGATTAAAGAGGAAGGTTCATATGTATATTATACACGTGCAAGGCCGGGGCGGGCCGCTAGTTAATCAGTAAAATGAATACTTGAGATTTTTTTAATTCTTTTATTTGTGTATATTTTTTTAATTTCTCGTTCAGATTCAAATCACATTTACATTCCTATATTTTTTGTTTTACTTAAAAAATGGTAATAGTTTGAAATAAATTAATAAATACAATAATTGTTAAATAATTATTAAACTGTTTGTCGTTAAACTTAAAATTTATTCAAATAATTTCAAGAGAGATATGGTCAGTATCCATGGAGTAAGCACCACGTGGTCCGTAATACTGACGCAGAAGGCTCGAATCCCCCTCTCTGATTGGCCAACGCTGCCCCACCCACCGGCGCACGCGCATGATTCAGCCGCGTGCGTCCCAATACTAAATTAATATTGACAGCAGATATGAAATCCAAATATAAAAAAAGTTAAAATATATTTTATATTACTAATGCTAAGTTTGAAATCGTATTTGTATCATGAATAAGCATTTGGTCTTAATTATTATAACTGTTACATTTGGTTATAAGTTGTAAATTAAAAAAAGGCAATAATAAATTAAGAAAAATAATAATAAATTTTTACTTACAAATGTAGTTTATCAAGTTGTTTCTCATAATGTTTCTAATTTGTGTCATTTGTTTATTTTAAATTATAATAAATCGCAAATAATTAAAATTAAAAATATTTTTGTAATGCATAAAAATATACATGTTTAATTAACAGTATTTTAATAAAATGTTGTCGTTTTAATGCTATTAATGTTATGAATTGTAAAATGGAATATCATATAATTATTAATAATATAATTCAAGCTGTTAGTTAAGTCAATGATATGTTATTTATAGGTTAAGGAGTGACCATCCATTGGTCTATTATGTAAAATAATCATCGAAACATGACAAAGATGCGTTAAAAAAACAGAGGTGCAAGACCAATCGGGCGGTGTGTCCGATAAGGCCTCCCCCCAAAAGGCGACTCCGCCTTGGCGCGCTCACCGGCCGCTCGTCAGCAGTCAGACCGTACCGTGCTCCGATCGACCGCGCTCATGTAAAATCACGCGGGGACCGCCCATCGAAGAATGAAGTGTCTGTGCATATTTGTGCTGTTTCTGTGTTTAAGGTGCGATGCTGTTGGCCATAAGCCGCGAAGAGGACGCGGCAGTATGTGGTGGTAAGTCAACTTGACGCATGACACGTGTTTGACAACCGTGACATATGTGACACAATGTCTTTGATAAATTTAAACAGTGTATAGTTATAGTGTATACGTAGTATAGTTATAATTTGAGTACAAGTAGCTTGACAGAATAAAAAAATAGAAAAAAGATATTTGGTATTCAACAACTTTTTGTTTATGTCAAGTCAGAATAAAAAGTTATAGACATAGTGCACGAATTATGTCGCTATATTAGTATTGTTCATGTAACTAATAGATAAAGAAATGTCTAAACTTACTAGTATATGTAGTATATACTGTTAACTCATGTTAAAGATTTTATTAAAGATTACAATTTTTAATCTGCATCAATGAGTAGTACGTACACACACATACAAGACATACTTTTATGATCACATTCATGTTGCATAGTTTGACCAGATGCTAAGATTTACATCTCCAATAAAAAGAGAAGTGATGATTAGTGAATCATTAAAAAGTACGTAAACATGTTCGCGCGGGAACGATAATGATGTACTAAAAGCAGTGTCTTTAAAACCCGCGTTTTATGAACAGTTTGAAATATTAAGATGCAAATACAGACATTTATGTGTTAAAATACATTTCCATTAAAGTCAAAATGTATTGTTTATATTTTAATAAAACATGTTTTGTTAATCTGTAAAAATAAATAATGAGTACGCTCCTAGATCATTAATAACGAAAAATAATAAATGTCACTAAAATGAGCTCAGATTCTCTAACATTATTATATTGTTGAATGTATGCAAATTGTAATAATAAATTAAATACTTATGTTATCTTTTAAATCTGTGATATAAAGAATAGATAAACCGATACCCTGTTCATTTTAATTGTTCTTTATAGGTACCTAATTATAGACAGCTTATTAGTGACAAAAAACCTTTGTGTTTTGAACTTGTGTTTATAGAAATTTTGACAGTTATTGAGACATTAATACATATTGCCTTTGGAAACATTTAACACGAATAAATTGAAAATAAAACATACAGAAAAAATAATGTTTTTAGTTAAAATGTTTACATTTCATCATAATAATTGTTAAATTAAATAGTTACTTAATATAAATGTATAATAATAATGTACTTCAATGACTAGGTAGTACCTACCTAACTATTATTGTAAAAGTAATAATAGAAATTAACGCGATATGTGGGTATATAATATACCTAAGGATAGGGATAACGTGTACAGTAACTTAAATCCATAAATTTTCTTTATCTATTCAACTTTGTGTTATGATTAAAATCAATGAATACCTAAATCTAAAACTAAGTGAGTGTTATCTATAGAAGTATATTTATAAATTATGCTATGTGTATCTAAATATTTAAATTTTATAAAAAGTATTAAAAGTAATAAAACATGTGATGAACAATAAAATTCTACTTTTTCTTACTCGGTTACCATTTGAATAAGATATACAAACAAAAACCAAATCCAAGTTGACTGACGGCAGTCACTTTTATATTTGCATTCACTATCATCTGGCTTCTGGTATGCTACTGGTATAATCCTCGCACTACAGAGTTTAAAATCTAACAGAATTTTAGTGGTTCTTTAAATAAATATCTGTAAATTAAACAATTTAAACTTAAAACATTAAATTTGTAACATTTAAAAAAGTGATACCTGCATGTATTTTTAGTATTATTAATATATTATTAATACAAGTATTCCAAAAAAAGATTTTATTTTGTAAGTTTTATATAACGTATAAAAAATTTGTAATGTAGTTTTTCGCAACTTTTTACTATACAGTTTACTGATTTTACAGTAGCTTTTTAGTTTTTAGTTGAGCTGTTACATGCATAATTAAATTCATTAAAAAAACAAATATTTTATGTCATTACTATTTCAGTAACTAAATTACAGTTAAAGTTTTAATAGAAAACCAAGGAAAACTCTAGAAATAATTAAAGGGTCTTAGAAGTCCTAAATCGCCTATTTATCTCACTAATTAAATTGTTATTAACGGGGTGAAATATCATAATTATCGGGAAACATATCTGTTCCAAGTTGTTTTCAGTTCAAATATAGTCAAGGTCGAGTGGCTAGCATATCTCATTGAACTGATCTATGAATTCAGTTCCTTGTGAAAAACATGAAGGTTAAAAAAAAAACGAAGCGAAAGTCAAAAGCTATTAATTTGAGTCAACCAAAATTAACAAATGTTTATTCCTAAAAGGCAATGTAATAAATTTTGTTTGAAATACACATAAGCCTATTTTTTATTTATTTAAAATCACGATAAGCGAAACTTACAAAGTAAATCTCGGATACGTAAGTGTAATATCACTTTCACTAATATACAACGGACTTGTGTTACTAGGTTAAATTTTGTAGACTGTTTCGGCTATAATAATAACCACAATCTGCCTTCGAGGCACCAATTAGCTCGACTGTGTCTATAAATCTATCAACATAGTCTGGGCTGAGGTTTCTTTATAGTTAAATATTCCTCAACATACAAATTAGCAAAGTTTAGTTACAAATCAAACAAGCAATCATTTCTCTTTAAAATAACTTCACTACATACTCGTAGTATAAAACAAAGTCGCTTTCTCAGTCCCTATGTCCCTTTGTATGCTTAAATATACTACGCAACGGATTTTGATACGGTTTTTTTAATAGACATAGTGATTGAAGGGGTCGGTTTATGTGTATATTTCATAACCGTGCGAAGCAGGGGCGGGCCGCCAGTTATATATAAAATTAAACAAAAACTATCAATAAATTAAATTGAAGAACCATCTTGTATATTTGATATTTTCTATCGTCGACGCTTGGTAAAACTTCCAAATATTCGTATTTTTAAAGAAATAAACACTTGTACTGTTGTGTAACTATAAATTTATAGTTACACATCAAAAATAATATTGTTGAGTAGTTTAAGTTTTAGCCCTGATGATGCTGTATAAGCGAAACCGGTAGGCTACTAATTACAAAGTAATAAATTATAAGTGATAAGTAAAACAGTACAAGTGTTTCTTTCTTTAAAAATATGAACCATCTTGTATTGATAACTTTATTTTGAAATAAAATTACCGCATTGATGTCGGTTCATTTTGTGCAACAGCTACAATTTCACAGACAGAAAAACACAGTAACGGCAAAAAAGAGACCTAAATTCTAACACCAATCTTTTTCCGTCGGTAGTTAAAAACTAAACATAAGAGTTTTACATATAGTTACAACAGGCCAATAAACTAATAACAAATCAACAAGCTAATTTTAGTGCTAACAACAATAAAATTGTTAACACTCAAATGAAAAATTTTTAAAAGCCCCCGATAAAACTTACCTACCGTATATACGTATATACGTATAACGTGATGTATGAATAAATTAACGTGAGAGAAATTGGCCCACCCGTTCAAAATTTATGCCACACATACACACACACACACACACACACGCACGCACACGCAGACACGTTAAACGTAGATAACTCGTAAGTGTTTTCCGGGTTTCTCCAATATATTTCGTAGATATGAGAATATTCAGATATACCTACGCTATATAAAACATTGTAATCTATACGAACTTCTATGGAAGATATTCATAGAAAATTAGCGGGAAATTCTTGTTTGTTTCGTTATTTACCGTATTGCTGTGAAAACGGAAATATTAGCTTTAATGTCAACATAATGTCTATATTTAATATGTAAGTTTAGTAGAAAAGGAAGTCGTTGTCTGCATGTTTTATTGTTGATACACTTGCTATTATAGTCTGTAACTATTTTAAAAAGTCCGTTGATATTTATTATGATGTTTTATTTAATATAGATAAACAATACGAGTATATGTTATATATAAAAATCAATGCCACTTTTCGTTGTAATTTTATAACTCAAGGACGGGCTCACCTATCCAAACCAAATGTTAAGGCTTTGTTCGGACTATTTCGTAAATAGTTTATGTGAAGTTTGCATAAAATTGGTGGAGCGGTTCTTCATTTATCACATTTTTTTTATAATAAATGAATTCAATAAAATGATCCACCATTTTGTAAATGGGTATTTTTCAGTCAAATCGTAACTTATTTCAGATGGGGATTGTGTCGTCATATTGAAACATTTGTCAGTTGCTTTTTTTTCTTTTTTATTTTACTGTGTCATGTCTTTCATGCGGTCATATAAGTAGCGAAGCACGTACCGGGCTTTAGTATACTATAAATGTTTGAACATAAAAATAAATACCCTTTATCGCGCCTGCAGGGAGGGGCCAGTTTTGCTAATTCTTGTTTTGTTTTGTTAGTAATTGTCAGGAAAAGTTTCTAATGAAGATAAAAGAGAGGAAAGTTGCAGGGAAACCGGGAAAAGCGATACTTTAATTATTGACAAGTAACTGATAGTAGCTGTTAATGTCACGCGATATAAACTCTTATTATTTATGATATTGCAGATGGCATTAAAATATTAATTATAGATACGATTAACTTTTTTCAATATAATTGAAACTACACTCGTTATAAGATTAAGAGTGATGCCTTTATTTTCCTCTCCCTTTTTAGAGTATGACTTATCACTACATTGAACACTCGTAAAACAAAATCGCTTCTCTGTCCCTATGTCCCTTTGAATGCTTAAATCTTTAAAACTAAGCAACGGATTTTGATACGATTTTTTAATAGATAAAGTGATTGAAGAGGAAGGTTTATATGACGTATATTTCATAACCGTATGAAGCAGGGACGGGCCGCTAGTCCGTTGCAAAATCGGTATATATAGTTTACCCATTACCATGGGTACCAACGGGTATGCTAGCCTTCTAAAAGAGATAAGATGCAACTGGGTGTTTCCCTGGATGTTTCAAGTTCATGTTTAATATGATACTTTTAAAGTAAACTTAAACCTTATCAAGTGTTTCAATATGTAATTGAATGAGCGTCTTTTTATTGTATCGTATGGGATAAAACTAAAAGCGCATTTTTTTTAAGTAAGATACGTTGGTACAAAAATGTTGAAGACTTTTTAGTTCCTAATAAAACCATTTTCATCTTCATCACGCCGTTTCTAGTGCCGGTGGTGGCGGGGACAACTAGAATAAGTTTGTATATCAAAAACTGATCTACATTTTAGACATTATCGTTATATTCGTATATTAAAAAAATACAATATTATTCACTACTATTATTGTTTTTTTTTCAATTTTATAATAAAAAAAAATTTTGGTCGGTATTGGATACGTGTCTGGTTGGCGATAGGCTTGCCACCTATCACACTGAGATACTTAGTATCTTCGCTGGTCGTGGATGCCCTGGTTGTGCCTCTGCCTACCTCTTTGGGATATGTACGTGAAGATACTTTTTTTTATTCACTATAACTTCAATAAGTTGTAATGCTAAAAATAAAAAATCAATAACCTCAACGACACTATTCGTAGTTCAGCTTTTTCAAAGTCAATCAATCCGGCCAGATGTTATGATACTACAAACAGACATAAACACGTTAAACTCATAACCATTTTAGATTTTAGATAGGCAGAGGCACTAGCCGAAGACACTAAGTCCCACACAGTAATAGGTGGCAAGCCTATCGCCAACTGGGCTCATGTCCAATCCCGGCCAACGTTAATTTTATTAGAAAATTGAAAATAATATGCATTTTCTAATTTTTCATATTGCCCGACCCGGGGATGGAACCCTGGACTTTAAAAAGTCAAGTCCGACGCCGGACCGCTAGACCATAGAGGCGATGACGACATTTAACTAAAGGTACATGAAAAACGGTCTCATAGTTTCGTAAATACGATATATCAAACCTAGCAACAAGAACGCACGCAATAAAAAAACTGGTATCGAAATCGTCTCACTTAAAAAGTCAATATAGGTTTAATAGGACTACAATAATAATAATTAATAAAAGTATTTTGTCATAAATGTCAAACACTTTATTTATGAAATCAATTATCAATTATGTTTCCGCAATTAGGTAATATTCTGAATACCAATATATAATTTATTCAATTATAATGTCTTTACATATCTAATATTAATTTTTCACTACCTATCGCGATATTATATTACAAATATTGAGAAGTTGTGGCGCCGACGGTGATGATCCGTTATCATATTAACATCGAAAATTGAATACCGTTTGCATTTTAGTATTAAAGCTTAGTCCGCCTTATTGGCCGAGGGGTTAGCGTACAAGTGACAAACCGCGAGGCCCGTGTTCAATTCCCGACGGGAGAAAACATTTGTATTATAAACATAGATGTTTATATTTTAGGCTCATGTTTTTTGAAATTTATTCTAATATCTATTTAAGTATTTCTATGAATATATTAGTATCATAGTCTAAAACCTATAACACAAGCATTTTGTTTATTTTAAGGTTAGATCAATTTGTGTAATTTGCCCTGGGATATTTTTTTATTTAGTACAAATATTGTTCGTATGAATCAGTAGGTACCGCCGCCATATCATCTAAAGTTAATGATTGCTGGATGGGATAGCCTTTAACTTGTATATGCAATAGATGGAACTAGCCTCAGGTTGGCAACGTTACGATCTTGGAAGGCAAACGTGCAGACGAATTTCCTGATTTGTCCTTGTCCACGTAACATTAACGACAAAAACACTTTTTTCTGGTTTTAATTTTCCAAAAATTCATCAGTATGTAGATAATGTTAAAAGCTCGTTTTTCATAAAATGCAGATATTGCACAAATAAATTAAAACTAATAAATCTTCACGCCCATATTCCCGAAGAGGTCGGCAGAGGTACAACCAAGGCACTTACGACTAGCCGAAGACACTAAGTCCCACAATGTGATAGGTGGCAAGCCAATCGCCAACCGGGCACATTTTCAATCTCGACCAACATTTTTTTTATTAGAAAATTGGAAAAATCCAATTTTCTTTTTGTTGGCCGTACGGGATTCGAACCCGGGACCTCATGCAGTCAAGTCCAATACCGGGACCGCTAGACCACAGAGGCGATTAAACTAATAAATAGATAAAAAAATGAGCCCTGCATTATTCAAAATCATAATCTGTTTTTTTTAAGTTAATTTGCTCCTTTCTGGGGCCTGCTAAGACCTTTAGGCCATGGTGCCACGTCCTCCGTATTAATTATTTCTTATACAGTCATTAGTCACTATTTACAAAGTCACGTCAGGCTCTTGAGTAAAGCGGTGGTCACTTTGCACAAGCTCACTTTGGGAGATTTGGCGGAAGCGAGGAAATTCACGATACACTAATTTCTTCATGATTATTTCATTTGTGCACTTTCACTGAACAAAATCAAACTAATTCCCACCCAAATTAACTAATTTTACTCATAATTTACACTAAATTCAATAATTGTGAAAAAATTACGACCATCTTCATTGACGATGGCGCCAAAAACTCCGATCATAATCTATTTATGTAATTTAAAACCATAAATTAACAGACCATAGAAATGATTTTATAACGAGTTTGTATTATATTCCAAAATAGTATCTATATTCGATCAAAATACGAACGCAATGAAAATATCCAAATTATAAATGTCCTTTTACTTTAATGATAATAATCTTTAATGCTACATGTTCATTTTCTTTTGGTTAGTTCAGTGTTAGTTCGAAAAACCTAACCTTCTAATAATTAATTTAGTAAATATCTTAGTATGTTTAATTTAGTTCATGTATTTTAGTTAAAATTTAGTTAAAATATTTGCCACTTCTATAATATTTAATGTCTATCTTAAACTTATCAGACACTATCAGTCGAGATTGCGTCGCGTGCGCATTGCATTCATTAAATATGATTCCTTGTTTTTTATTATAGGTCATTGTTAAAGCAACTATCTTCTAAATGATTTAAGTAGGTAAAACACGATTAACAAAAGTAACTATGACATATTTTGTACACTTTTACAGCATTTTGACTTTTTGGTTAATCTTTCTCGTTGTTGAAAACATTTTCTAGAATTTTTCACTTTAAATTTAAGCCACGGCAACTTGTCGTTTTCCGTGTCCCCGAAGGGGTAGGCAGAGGGACCTAAGACTAGCCGAAGACACTAAGCCCCAATCCCGAGCAATATTTTTCTATTAGAAAATTGGAAATACCACATTTTCTTTTTATTGCTCGACCCGGGATTCGAACTCGGGACCTCATGAAGTCAACACTTGAACCGCTATACCACAGAGGCGATTTAGAATTTTGAAACATGAATAACTGGTAAATATACTTCAGCTTCAGAGCCCTGACAATGATTTTGCGGTAGGTCCTATACTCGCTAGTGTCTCCCTAAATTATTTATTTGAAAACTTTGAACGGCGCCACTACTGGTAACTAAAAGAACTAAGTTTTTAGACCGACATTGCCATAGATTTGAATACGTAAGTTACCAAACGAATCTATAGTAAAGGTTGAGGTTGAGACCATGAACTTTGACTATATGGGTCTGTAGGTGACGTTTTGCCATCTGATATTCCGTTTTTTTTAATTGTGACAACTTTTATCAACAACTACAATTAAATGACACGAATTAAAATCCATCGATGAAATCTAAACGTGTAAAAAATGTTCTTCTTTTTCTTCTTTTATAAATATGGCTTTCGATCGTTTTTCATGACTGCTTTGCTAATGTCAAGTTAGTTAATTCTTATACAGTCATTAGTCAATATGTACAAAGTCATCCAAGTCAGGGTCTTGAGTCGCTTTATTCAAGACCCTGACTTGATATGACATCATTTGGCTTTGTTACTCAAGCTCATCTAGGAGATTTGACGGCAGCGAGGAAATCGATGATACACTAATTTCTTCATGATTATTTCATTTGTGCACTTTCACTGAACAAAATGAATCGAATTCCCACCTAAATTAACCAATTTCACTCAATATAAACACGAAATTCAATAATAATGAAATAATTACGACCACCTTTATTCACGATGGCGCCAAAACTTCCTAAAAATGTTTTTCGATGTATTTCTACACATCGCAGATATACAATAGTACAAGTATATTCTATAAAAGACTTTATCAAGCAACGTTGTGCGACGAAAATACCACACCTCATCTATTTTGTATGCGTCGCTCGTACTCCATATTACATTACGTTGAAATCGCGTGCCAACATCACGTTAGCTCTGATAAGTTTACCACCTAATTAAGACCCCCGCTTACTCAAAACTTTGGCTGATAAAAGTACTTTAACAAACTGTTGACTTCCCACAAAGGGTCATCAAATGTTGGTCGACGAAACGTGATATTTTGACGCCTCGTATGCCAACAAATTAATATCCTTATTTGTATTCAGAATGTGTAAAACGAATCACACGTTAAGTGGAATTGTTAATGCGAATTTATATATCGATTAAAATCTTATTCGATTCTAAAATCTTATCAATTAGAACTCGATAAACTGGTAATATATTAAATCGAGTACTTCGTTATCGAATTCGGGGATAAAATGTGTTACATAAGTACCGTAGCGTATCATTAGTTTATCAGTACAAAATACATCATTAATGATTGCCCCATAAATATAATTGCACTGGTCGAATCATTAAAACGTATGTGTCGTTAAGAGAGACTTTAATTACTTGACAAAAAAAAGTATCTTCACGCCCATATCCCCGTAGATGTACTCAGAGGCACAACCAGGGCACCCACGACTAGCCAAAGGCACTAAGTCCTATAATGTGGTATGTGGCAAGCCTCTCGCCAACCAGGTAAATGTCCAATCCTGTGCAACGATTTTTTATTAGAAAACTGAAAAAAACGCAATTTTCTTTTTTTTTCGCCCGATCCGGGATTCGAATCCAGGACCTCATGCAGTCAAGTCCAACAACTGAACCGCTAGACCACAGAGGCGACTTTAATTACTTGAATAGCGAGGCAGTTCCACACCAAAGACAATATTTGTTATTTTGACACATTCACACACTCTTTATCATTGTCCAAACATTGCGTTTGCTTGAGAAAGCTACAAACTATTCATATTTTTTCCAGTTCCCCGTCTATCGTGTTTGACTTCCTACCAAAGTGACAAGTGTAAGGGACCGTAAACAAAGATGGACGTCTGTGGACATCCTTAAGTAATTTCAATTATGTTTATATTGTGTGTAGTTTAAATACGTGTATTACTTATTCACTCGGAAACGATTAGAATGATTTTGTTGGTCGAGTGGTTAGCGTACACGCCTAACTTTACGACCAACCGCGAGGCTCGGGTTCGATTCCCGACGGGGGCAGGCTTTTGTGTGATGAACATTTAGATGTCTGCATTTCTGGATCTGGGTGCTTATTAAATATATTCTGGTATCTATTTAAGTATTTCTATGAATTAGAATCGTTGACTGACACCCATAACTCAAGCATATAATTTGCTTATTTTGGGGATAGGTTCAATTTGTGTAACTTGTCCAGAGATATTTATTTATTTATGTTTAGATGAAATTTAGTGGATACTAGCCGACAATGGTTTGTATGAGAGCAATTAATTTGTCGTATTTATATTTAATAAATCAAAGACGAATAGTTAGTATTTTTAGCCCTCGATGGAAAAAGGGATGTTATAAGTTTTCCATGTTTGTATTTGTGTATGTCTGTGGCATTATAGATTTTAAACGGATCGACCGATTTCGATGCGAATTTTTTGATCGAAAGCTTATGTGATCGAGTTTTTTTTAATGTTGTGTTAATATATCACTTACTATATCTTAACTACAAGGTTTAAAACCTTTAACATGAAGACTTTGAAATTATCATACCATTTTATCATATCATTTTATTATTATTATTATCATATATTTTATCATATCATTTTATTACAGTACAGATATAGATACCTACATGATAGACTATAACCTAGTAAGTAAGATCCCCGGTTCAATATGTAACGGAAAACCTCGTTACATTTCAACCCCACGAAAAACGAACTAAATAAATAACTTGTTATAAATCTATAAATTACATCCAAAAACTCCTTTTGGACTTGAACGGATGTATAATTTTATAATATTTAATCTTTCATACGTAGCATGTGTGTAACGAAGCAGTGACAGTCATTTTCGTGTTTCAATATATTACATCTAAATTACACTAGGTACCATGTTATTCTTTGTGTGGCTTTTTGCAATACCAAAACATTTAAAAACGTGTAAACACACTCATAAAAAGAGATTATCTGTATTTCTAAAGCGGTAAGATATGATTTTTAAGTTATGATAACTAGCTGGTGCTCTCGGCTTTCCTCGATCATTACAGTAGGTAGTCTAATTCTCCCGTTGGAGTGTTTAAGTTTAAAAAGAGTCGAATACATTTCTGTGCTAAATTTTATCAAAATCGCTTAAATAATTTTAGGGTATAAACGAAACACATACAACACAACTATAGTTTTTTTAAATTAGTAGTTATGGTTAGTGTAATTTCTAATTAATTGGGAAAAGGTAGGATATAAATGTTACAGTATCGACATTGATTTAATTATTTAATTAATACATATATTAACCCTTCAATGTACACACATGTCAAAATAGTACAATTATTACCTAATTCATTTTGTAATTTTTATTGCCGTATATATACTGCCTACCTCGTAAGGGACTAGGCGTGAATATAATCATGTATGTGTGTATTTTTATTACCAAAACGTAGACTAGTTTCATGGATGTGATGAATTCCATATCAATGACCCTGCTTCTAAAACATCAGTGCCCGCCACTGTTGTATTCTGGAAGATATCCGGTAAACATACAAAAGTAAAAGGCCATATACAGCCTCTTGAGATTCGGTAGTAAACATACCATTATCCTTTTTTGTGTTTTTCAATAGACATGTATTTCTTACCATTAGGAAATCCGTTTGCTTTTTTGCCTTCATTGGAAAACATTTCAAGTTTGATGCTTTGGTTAGGTCGTAGATACTTATACATCACCAGCTGTTTACTTATCAGCGTACATTTTTTTACACAAACTTTTATCCCCCGGGTTATATTCTTTAGGGGGTTCATTTTGAAAAAAAGAAATAACCTGTGTTTAAATACCGGTTTTAATTATACGCATATCAAATATCATCGAAATCGGTTCAGCGGTTTAGTTGTGAAAGCTTAATAGATATACCGACTTATGTAGACCAAATAGGTATAACATTTAATTCTGTCAACGTTTTTAACAGAAATAAATATACTTTGATACTTTTAGAAAATTGGATTTTTCCAATTTTCTAATAAAAAAAAATGTTGGTCGGGATTGGAAATGTGCCCGGTTGGCGATAGGCTTGCCACCTATCATATTGTGGGGCTTAGTGTCTTCGGCTAGTCGTGGGTGCCCTGGTTGTGCCTCTGCCTACCTCTTCAAGGATATGGGCGTGAAGATACTTTTGATATTTAATTTGATTAGTATGATGGATTTACGAGTAAGTATAAACAAATAAATAAATAAATATCTTTGGGCAAGTTATACAAATTGAATCTAACCCCAAAGTAAGCAAATTATATACTTGTGTTATGGGTGTTAGTCAACGATTCTAATACATAGAAATATTTAAATGGAATAATAATTAATTTAATTAACACCCAGACCCGGGAATGCAGACATCTAAATGTTTATCACACAAATGCCTGCCCCCGTCGGGAATCGAACCCGAGCCTCGCGGTTGATTGAGGAAGTTAGGCGTGTATACTAGCCATGTATATTAAAATACTTAGTATGTACATACATAATAATCCATATATAATATGCGTAAATTTATGGGTTTCGTACCCGACCATACATTCATAATGTGTTCCATATCAGAAAACCCATGACTTATAACAAAATATGAAGAACACAGTCTAACATAGTCGCGTCTTTACGAATTCTTGAAGGAAATGACAATTTCCGACGAACACGTCCATATTTACATAATGCTTAACGACAAAGAAAAGTAAACAAGAGAAGTAATACGATTCTAGCGTTTTGAAAGTGCACCGTTTTTAAGTCTACAACTTGTTTCGACAAACTAAACTCGAGCAAGATACATTTCTCGTTTTCAAGTATTTTAAGATGTGTGGCAACATTTGCGCGCAATGTAGGTGGTAGCTATCGATTTGATGCACTACGAGTGTCGCAGTCCAAGTTTGTTGAGTCAGGTTTGATATGGATCACTCTCGTCTCGTGTTTACTCACTCTGCCCTTAAGGATTAATGCGGGACGCAAATATTTATCTAAACGTCTGCAGATTGACAGTTCGGTCGTCAATTGTTTGTTGTCTTTACCTTCTCAAATGAGCATTTCATTTTGGATTGCACCCATTGCCTTAAGTGGCGTACGGGTTGTTTGTTCTTTTTTTCTTCGCGATTTGTGTATTGTTTTCGTCGATTGTGAAGAGGGAAGCTTCGAGTGACTGTGGATGTGTCACATTGAATGCTTATTAGCTACTTATCCAGACATATACAACTCAAGTGTGTTTACTCAATGAATATTATTATGAAAGTATTAAAGGTTTAGTGATCCACTATTGGCGGTGGTATATTAGCATACATGTGGTCACGGGTTCGATTCTAGGGTCGCGAAATTCAAAAATGAAATTTTCATTTTCATGATTTCCTCGTGTTGGTCCGGGATCCTTTGCAGAATAGACCATCTAACTTCCTGCCAGGCAACTCGTAAAAGGTGAGCATAGGCTTACCGTCACTAACACCGTGACATCTGACTAGGTGGTAGAGTTTCGCAGCGACTCACCCGGATTGGTACCACCGCCTTACCTATTCCTGCCGCCAT
The DNA here is from genome assembly GCA_002245475.1 of Calephelis virginiensis. NCBI lineage: Eukaryota > Metazoa > Arthropoda > Insecta > Lepidoptera > Riodinidae > Calephelis > Calephelis virginiensis. The sequence continues at coordinate 77,872 of NJDC01000384.1, forward strand.
AACGTCATGACGTGTTCCGGTATGGAGGGTAAGGTAGCCGGTAAAGCTACTTTTGCTCGATGTCTAACATCCCAGCTTCAGGTTGGCAACGCGCTATTACCACCTTCGGTGTCTCTAGGCAGCGTGAATTTCTTTCCATCAGGAAATCCATCTACTTGTTTGCCTTCCAGTATCACAAAAAGTGATAAAATAATGTTGCTAGGAATCGGATAAGAACCATTTGGCAATAGGTTAGCCACCTATGACATTGTGGGACTAAGTACCTTCAGTAAATCGTGGGTCCTTAAAATTATGGTTATAGTTTTTGCTTATTTATCTTTTGTTCCGGCCTATATACCTATGTAACTCCTGGGCTAATTTTATTCAGATAAAAAATGTTTTAAATTTTACTAAAATATATTATAGGTCAATAGACCTAGATCACGATGAACGAGGTCAGCATTTTGTAAAATAGATATGACGTAGGTCCCGGAGAATATACTGCTAAAAAGTTTTGAACGAATTTAGATGTTGTTGGCATAAAACGAATTGGTTTTTGTGTTTTCTAAAAGGCTTGGGACTAAAAATATTATTTATTGAAAAAATATACAAATTTGTAAACAAACTATTTTTTCACAGGGGCATAGCAAAAGCGGGTGAACCAAACAGTCTATCCGCGATGTCTCCGGGTGTTTTATACATGGACCCAGCGATACATGCGACATTAAGAAGAAAACAGAGACGCCTAGCAAGAGAGAACCCTGGAGTTTTAGCGGCGGTGGCAAAAGGTGCCAGCATGGCGGTGCTTGAATGCCAACACCAGTTTAAAGACAGACGGTGGAATTGTTCTACCAAGAATTTTTTGAGAGGGAAGAATATGTTCGGCAAGATTGTAGATAGAGGTAAGAACGTTTTAATAACTCTACTTCAACTTCTTTTTCTAAATATTTAAAAAATATTTTTAAGTGAATGTCCGATATAGCATTACACACAAACTCTTAGTAAGTAGTTTCAGTAGTGCATTTATTGATGTTTTAGTATTAGTTGTTTTAACATTAAATAAATAAAAAACAAAAATACTTTACTAAGTACATAAGTTACTAAAATACTAGACCTATGATCGCGTCTATAAATTGCTGCATAGTAAGCGAATTATACCGTGCACTTGGATATATATATATCCAATATATACCAATATATGTATCCAATATATACGAAATAAATAATTGTTTTGTAACAAAGATTGGAGATAAGGTATTACAGATGATAACTAGGAATTACAGATTTTAATAATAATTAAAATTCAAGCTATAAGAAAATAGAAAATATAACCAAAGATGGATTTAGTTGAAAAATCTATTTATTCATTGTGTATAATATTAGTTTTACCTACAAATGAGAAATAGTAAATAAAATGGTAAACCAATTTCTATCACATAACGTTAGTACATACTTTATACAATCGATTCTACAGCTAGTAGGTACATAGTTAACGCAGTTACGTTTATGCGAATAAATTTGTTCGTTTACAGTTAAAACGTTTATAAACTTTTGTGTATGGTAAGTTTAAAAATATTTTAAGCACAAGTTACAAAGTCAATCACAAATGGAATTATTGGAATGTTATATTTTTTTTAACCAAAAAGCTAATGACATATAAAAAGTGGTTAAAAACAACAAAGTTTTATGGCACGGTCTCATAAAAAACCCGCTATTGATATAAATTAGTTCAACTGTCCCACGCAATTGTTTCTGTAAGTAGAAAAGTAACGACACAAAAAAAAATACATAATACACAACCAAGATTTAGCCCACCAATAATCTATGAACGAGAGAAGTACATAGACTTCCTCTTATCTGATTCTCTTACCTTTAATAAGCAGGCAAAGCTTGTTGAAATGTATATACTTCTGAAAAATGTTTTTCATCTAACTATTTTTCTATTCAACTATCCTTAGAAGTCGGATAGAAAGGTTATTAGATGTTTAATTATCTCGCAATTAACTTACGTTTTTTTGCTGCACTTTTATATCATCTTTAGAAAACAATTCGACCAAAGAACCGAAATTACCTACAGTTTTGATGTCCTTTTCGAGATTTTGATTTATATGAAGTGTATTTATAACTAAGGTGACGTGTCTGACAGACTGATATAAAACGTACAGCTCATAATACTGGACAAATCGATTTGAAATAAATATTCGCCACAGTAATTTGAAACTAGAGAGTGAAAGTTTTTATAAGTCAAAATTTCGAAATTAGCCACTTGCGATGAAATTTACATACATATATATCTTCACGCCAAGTCCCTTACGGGGTAGGCAGAGAGTATCGAGTGCAAGACCTCACGATCCTGACAAACCTGTCTTGCTTCCTTCACATTCATAACCCTTTTCATAC
>NJDC01000384.1:90072-126321 GCA_002245475.1 Calephelis virginiensis
CGGAAACAAACTTTTTGTGTGATCACTTAATACGGGGATTGTATTATTTATTGTATTAAGGGGCCATGTATGCTAAAATACGTCAGCAATATACTGTTTTTTTCATTCAAAGCAATTATGGATCTTGGTGACAAAAATACACAAGATTAACATTAATATGCTTTATAAGACTAGTGTTTAAAACACGATTCATTTCACTTTGCTCGATAGAAAAAAATCAAAGAGTTAACCCTTTTTTGAACGCAAAACCCGTCTGTCTACTTCAATTATGAAAATATCGACACCAGATTTAACATAAACATAGATAAGTGTTATACCTAAAAGATAACCGTTTCCGTTTTTAAATTCTTTTTCAAATTTCTTTTATAGTGTCAAAAATAGTGATTTGGCGCTTACGACATTTACTTTAGAGCGCAATGTTTCATAATAAACATGGAACGGGGGAGTGCGCTGATTGGCTCGCTGATTGAAAAGTTAACCCTTTTTTGAAAGCAAAACCCAACTGTCTACTTCAATTATGAAAATATCGACACCAGATTTAACATAAACATAGATAAGTATTATACCTAAGATAACTGTTTCAGTTTTTATATTTTTTTCAAATTACTTTAAGACATTTACTTTAGAGCGCAATATTTCATAGTAATCATGAAACGGGGGAGTGCGCTGATTGGCTCTTCTGGCTGACTAAGTTTGGGGCCTTAATTTTGTATCATTAAGACATATATTCATCAAATGTCAACAGTGATTATTTTTTTCAAATTAGCAGTTTTTGTCTTTTATGTTTTAGAGGAGTGAATTATTTTACTGTTGTTTAGAGTGATTAAAACTCATAAAAGATGAAGGCTTAAATGTGCTGAAATCAAGATAGGTCAATCGTGATCACTTAATACCGGAATCATTTTTAATTAAGTACATACGATTTTGTTTTTATCTACGATTTTACGCATCATTAATTTTAAATTTAATAAATAGCTTACGTTTGCCGTTATTATTTAGAATAATTGCAACTTATCAAATCATAATAAAATTTTTTATTGAATCAGGCGTTACTTTGCGGAAATTCATTATAAAAGATGTAAAATAAGCCTTTATTTTGCTTATTCCGCGTAAGCAGTGTAACCGTTGTGTCCTCAATCCTCAGGAATTCGACCGTACCGTACAAACGACGACACACGAGTACGGTACGGTCGAATTCCTGAGGATGCCTCGGTGTAGAGGCGAAACGTACGTCGAGTGCGATTTGGTGTTCTCTGTGGTGAGTGCTTCGACAAAGTTGGCGAAGGACGTGATAAGTGGTTTTGTTTCCCGTGTTCGGACTCTATTTGTGATCTGGTCGCGGAGGTGGGAGGTGGGAACTTTAGGTAGGGTTGTCACATGTAAAGAACGTGACAATTTATATTGTTTCCCGAGCTCTTCCTATATTCGTGTTCTGGTCGCGGAGGTGGGTGGTGGGAACGTCAGTTAGGCTTGTCACATTCTGTGTCGTTTGGAGGATTATTTGCCACAACGGTTACACTGCTTACGCGGAATTAGCAAAATAAAGGCTTATTTTACATCTTTCATAATAAAATCTTTGAAATATAAATCAAAATAATCATTAAAATTAATCTTTTGTAAACGTGATTACTTAATACAAAAATAAAATTTAAAGTAATTTCAATCAACGTGTGCCAGATATTCATCATATGTCAACATTATGTTATATTTGACACACCCGCTATGGATTTACGACTTTTTGACTTTTATAAATTTTCAACGCCTTGTCTCTTACTGCCAATCGCAGTGGATGGAATTATCGTTCAGTGTCCGTGTTGTAAACTGACTGGATCGTTTATAATCCGCGCAGATAATCCACCGACAACACTTTATTATCAGTTATTATAATAATTTACTTTTATAGACTCACATTACTTATATTTGTTCTTATATGAACACAGTTTGATGCGGCTGAATTCAGTAAAATAGTGAACCATTTAATACTAGTACAACACGGGAGATAAATTTTTGTGCATATATAATATACGGTTTTCGTCAATCCGCAAACTGAGGGATAGAAAGCTGTGTTTATTAGTTTCAATTGAAAGTCAAACAACTTCATTGGAATAGAAGTCATGGTACAATGATAACACATCTAGTTATAAGATTATTTTGTTTTGTTTTCTAGGTGGTAAATGGTAGTTGGTTAGGTACTGGATTGAGTTGGACTTACCACCGCTTAATATTTTTTGCTTTCATAATGTACTTGTCATTGCCGTATTGAAATAGTTCCCAGTAACTTTAAGTAAAAGACTTTAGATACCGGCCTTACACTGCAGTAAATTTAATACTTTTTGGTGTTTATAGGGAATATATAGTTTTTAACAGTAGGATTTTTTTTGCTTTATGAAACTCCATCATCATAGTGGTAATTCTAGTATCGTTTTGACTTTTATAATTTGCTTCTATACTTTCCCTGTCTGTACCTAAACTTAAGGTATTGTTATCTTCATGACAAATATCTAGTGTTTTCTGAGTTTGACGCAAAATATTCCAGACAAAACAGGGCCAAGAAATTAATGTCGGCTCGTTAAGAAATCACTATTTTCTTTTGTCATGAAAGAGAGGTGTAATCGAATAAGACATGATTATTAATGAGAGAGCATAGACATACATACAGGGATGCCTGTTTATCTTCCATTTGCATGGTCTATAAATATATTACTTAAGCCGTGAAAAATATCTTCTCATATAAAACTTAACATCTGTCATAATTTTTCTACGTCGCAATTTATTTGCAAAATACGACAGATCTCTTTGTCATCTTTTGGAACACTGACAAAATAAATTTATTACGTAGTATTTATTTTATTAAACAGAAAAATAAATATCTCAGGTAGCAAGCCGAGCTTGTTTTTATACAAATTAATGGGAACAACTCCAAAATATATTTATGTTAACATTAATTATATGTTCGAACCTTATTATAAGACACAGACAAGAAGATTATTCGTTAATGATTAGATGATAATAAATAACAAAAATGTAAATGATCATGGAATAGTTTATAAATAATTTTATAAGTGTCAAATCGTTTTTATTATCCTTTTAAGACACCAAATGCTTTTTAATTAAAATATATATTTATGGATATTATTGACAGAGAACATTTTTCTATCCTGTTGATTTATAGGGTTCCTTTTTAAAATCATATAAACCTTTACTGGACATTCATTTGTTTTTTGTCCGTCAATCTTGCAGTAGCTCGTAGTTTTTGGTAGTGATTGCATTGTAATAAAACTGAGTTTTTATAAAACAAGTATATTGAATTTCGTGAGTGTAGAAATGCATGTCGCCTGTGATATCAACAGTGCGTTGCTGAAATGTTAAGATTCTTTTAAAAGTTTACCAGCTTCTACCCTTCAAATAGAATAAAATGATGACTTAGACTGATGTTATGGTCACAGGATTATTTCATGCAAAAGTCTCAATTTTGGTAATCAGTCTAATCTACTTTTGAATAATACAACTTTTTATTTCAAAAAATGTAAAAACTTATTAACTTTTCAATAATATGTAACTCCAATTTGTAATGCAATTTGTAACAATTCTTATATCAGATATGCAAATAGTAATAGGTCTGAAATATAAACCTACGATTTTGTAAGTAAATAGCATAATTAATTTAGAAAAGACACGCCTGCTGAGTTTTTTTGCCCAATCTTCTCAGTGAGTGGCCGCGATTCCGATCCGGTAGTAGTTTATAACAATGTCGACGCGCACAAGTAACTAAATGCACCATGCATTTAGTAAAAGTACATAAAGTGTTTTTCTGATTCTGATTAAAATGGATAACAACATTAAGGAAGAACTGTTTTTTGTGTCAGTGACATAATTTGACAGAATTAAAATTAGTATGTTTAAATGTTCAAATAGCTGTATGTTTGATGACGTGATACGGAACCATGACTAAATGAGTTTGACTCACGCTTGCTTATGTTTTTTTTAACAAATGTGTGGACATTGGACAAGTAATGGTCTGCCGGATGTTAAGTAGACTGCCATGTAATTATGACTTATGTTACCATTTAATTAATTTTAGATAGATAATAAAATTAAAGAATTAGAATTAAATTATATCAGTGGCTTAGATATAATTTCTGGAATATTATGCAATATAAGAGTTTATTAAATCTGATTGGAACCAGAGACTTAAAAGTAAATAACCTAACGACGGGATTTTAAGGAGAGGTATTCAAAAACGTCTTAAACTTTTTTATTTGTAATTACCTTAAGAGTCCTCACGCCTGTATTCCAAAACAGTAAGCAGAGTTACAAACACAAATCCCAACTCAAACGAATATCAGCTCGACACTGCCTCCAAACATTATGCAAACATCGGGCTAAGTTATATCAGTAATTTCGGTAATCGTTACTCAGAACAACAGCTTTGGTTAACATCAACATGATTTTTGAACAAACATACCCTAATATATTTTGGGAATTAATTTAAAAAAAGTCACCTACTTTTGTACTTGGGTCTTTAAGTATGTGCATATGAAATGTTCATCAAAATCAGTACAGCGGTTTAGGCATGAAAGCGTAACAAACAGACATACAATATCATACTTTCGCGTTGATAATTGTATGGGTTAATTATCTTATATATAAAACTCTCGTGTCACAATGTTCATTCCCGTACTCCTCCGAAACGGCTAGACCGATTCTCATGAAATTTTGTGAGCATATTGAGTAGATCTGAGAATAAGTCAACATCTATTTTTCATACCCCTAAGTGATAAGGATGACTCATCCCATTTTTTTTTACTAAGTATCTTCACGCCCATATCCCCGAAGGGGCAACCAAGGCACCCACGACTAGCCGAAGACACTAAGTCCCACAATGTGATAGGTGGCAAGCCTATCGCCAACCGGGCACATTTCCAGTCCCGACCAACATTTTTTTTTTATTAGAAAATTGGGAAAATCCATTTTTTTTGGTGTTATCGACCCGGGATTCGAACCCGGGACCTCATGCAGTCAAGTCCAACACCCGGACCGCTAAACCACAGAGGCGATTACTAAAATCACGTAAAAAAAACAGCAGAACAACGTCTGCCGGGTCAGCTAGTAAAATATAAAATTATGAATCTGAGCATGTGAACAGATGTCCGCAGCCAGATGTTGATGTATCTACGTGTTGAGAAGGTATGTATGATTCTCAGCACGTGGTAGGTACCACCTGGCACTCCCCGCCGGCAGACCTGGCTCTGATTCATAGCTACAAAACAACCGTGACGACATTACCTGCGACTATAAAATTTCACTCAATTACATCTCCAGTCCAGTGTTTTAATTAAAGTTTTAAGGGTTTATTAATTGCTTGAAGGTATTGTTTTTTATACAGTAAGCTGAGATAAGGATTTTTCAAAACATTTATAACCTGCAGCCCTCGTGCTCTTTTGAAATGATTTTGATGAAATATAATATACAGATGGAATCGAGATTTTTTTTATGATATTGGAACACAAACAAGCACACGGATTTCCTGATGTAAGAAATTCATATATATCTCTAGGCGGCGGCCTAGAGATACCAAAGAATTGCCAAAATGAAGCCGGGATCTTAGGTTTCGAGCAAAAGTAAGTTTACCAGCTCCCTTACCCTCCAAACCGTAACACGTCATGACGTTATGGCCGCAGGAATAGGTAAGGCGGTGGTACCGGTGAGTTTAATAAATTTACTAATTTTTAATATGAGATAAGACAGCGATCAAGCACACATTTGTCATTGTGGGAAGAAACAACCATAGCCTTATACCATAGACGTTTATAGACATCATAGAAGTCGAAGGTCGAAGTCTACTTATTACTCAGGTCTATCGGCTACCATACTCTCCAGGCCGGAACATAGTATTGTAATTATGGTGACAGGAATAGGTGAGACCATGGATATTCAGTCATAGTAGTAGTAGTATCTTCACGCCCATATCCCCGAAGAGGTAGGCAGAGGTACAACCAGGCACCCACGACTAGCCAAAGCAAGCAAGCAAGCCTATCGCCAACCGGGCACATCTCCAATCTCGAGCAAGGTTTTTCAATTACAAATTTGTAAAAACCCAATTTGCTTTTTGTTGCCCGATCCGGGATTCGAACCCGGGACCTTAGGCATTCAAGTCCAACAACTGAACCGCTGCGATACTCAGTCATGTTGCTGGTTTCTATCACCACTGATAAAACTTAAAAACTTATTACAATTTTTGTTACGGGATATCTCTATAATATATAATTTACAAATAGTTTATACGAACAATTTGGAATTGATGTTTAATGTAGTGACACTAACAGCTGTTTTACGATACTCTTATATCTATAAAATACAAAATATCGTAGAATATATGTACCATATGATTTGATTATACCGTATCTAACGAGTTATGATGAAATAAGTTGAAATTTGTACTTTATCTTGTAATAACTTAATATGTATTACCCTTATTCAGCAAATAAATTATTATCATTATCATTAAAGCAATAATCATTAATTTATTATAAGTATCTGTAAGAACTCATTCACACGTTCGTATTAGGTACGTTTTTAGGTTATGCTTGGTTTAAACTTGACCTGGTTTGGCGTGCTCTTAATGGGTGTTATATAAGAAATTTTGATTAAGCTTAAGCCAGCTTATGAGTTTCACTTTTTAATAACTGTTTTCAATACTTCCGTAATAGTATTACCAACATTAATGTTTTAAGACAATGTGTATTTCTTGCGTAAGCAAAAATTCCTCAAAATACCTATGTTCCTGGAAAAATATCATGAAGGTAAAGAAGGTGCTCTTTGAATTGCACAGAAGAGCATCTTGGCCTTTGACGCAAAAATATGCCATTTTTTACTTCATCCAGATCATATATGTGAAGAGCGTCAAAGTCCTTCATCATTTAATCGGAATCTAGAGTTTTCCCGAGCACAAAGCTCCCTACTTAACATGGAAGTACCCTTTTTACTAAATCAAGGTCATGTTATTCATCGATAAAAACTAATTATATATCTACCATATACAAGTGAAAATAATCTCTTTTTGAACTTTGTCATTTATGTTGTTTTTAATTTTTTTTATGTTCTAAAATATCGATAGGTAAAGGCTTTTGTTGTATATCTGTATCAGAGATGTTACTAGTGTTTTGCTTTCTTAAAGTGGATCTTTGGCTGCGTGTGCGAGACAACTGGCCTCCTTAGCCTCAAGCACAGAACACGACAATAGCGAGCAGGTATAGATAAGGCTGCTACATAGCACTCTAGCATTCAGCTGAAGAGAAGACAACAATAAATAATTGCAATATATACATATAAAACTACATTTGCTGTATTTATACATAGTTTCCAACTGTGTGTTTGTGGAGCCTGAAGATATTAATTTGATTTGCAAACAAGATATTAATTAAATAAGGTTAATATATGAAGTAGTCGAACAAGAAACAACTTGAGCTAGGCACATTTCCTCCCACCAAGTCATAAAAGTTATAATATGTGTTAATTGTGTTGTTGATTTACTATCCAAATTTAATATTAAATATATGTTAATTTATACTTTATCGAGGCCAGTTTAGTTAAGGTAGCTATGTTTAGACTGTTAACGTGTTTGGATAAGTTTATGACTACCATAGACAAGAGTCTGTTGATACAACATTAATGGCCCATAGATTATAGAGGCATTTTTATTAGTTAACTCTTGTTTCTGGCTTTGCTTATTTATTAAAGTTTAAGAATTTTAATTTTGTAGCTTTTTGTACAAAACCGTTGAACTGGAATATGAACTCTCTTTTACCCCTCTTCAAGGATAAATATGTCTTATATGTCTCTAATAAAATTTAATATAAATCGGTTCAGTTGTTTTGACCTAAACACGTAATAGGCATTCATATTTTATATTTGGGCACTATCACAGAACTCATCTGATAGAAATAGATAATGGACTCAATTGTACTTTTGCTTAAGAGATGCCTATGTTGTATATTTCTTATATAGTTTTAAAACAAGAGCTAAAATACTGAAGTCTGAAAGACAGTATTTTACAGTCTCAACGCGTAGTTCTGGAACATGGGTATTTTTAATGTGTGTTTTTAACTTTACAATTCCATATTCCATTAGCATTTAAAACAAAGAGCTAGAAAATGTTGTTTTTCTTACAATTAGGTAACCGAATAAATCAAATTAAAAGTAATAAGAAATGATTCTAAGCGTATCGAATTCATTTTGAATTAATTCATCTCTTGAATGATGGAAGAATCGACATTACAATTCCTTGTCCAACGTTTAAAGTGGCTGAATATACTTTTGAATAACATCCCAAATGAAAACAAAAAACCCGACCGAAGCTGGTTGTGGCTGTAAGTAATTTATATCAGTGCCTGATGACAACTCAATAAAAAAATGATTTCATTTGCTTATTGAGTCTTTAATAACGGCGGACCTTGGACTTGTATCACATTTTGTTGTGTGTTCTGTATCATTTCATCTTAACCTCTGCAACGAGCCCACCAGAGTGGACGTTATTTTATAAAGTTACAACTCTTAATGTCATATTTAAATTCAATTTTATTAGTTAAAATTTTGTTTCATTTTTATTACATTTTCAAGCAAATATTAATGAGAAGAAACCACTTTCGATATCGTAAATATCTACCTTGAGATGTTTCGGTATGAGTCATTCAGTACTGAAGTGAAGTACCTATATACTTACGTTTATTGATGCTTTACTGGTGATACGGAAGTATGTATTAAAATTGTTCAAACATCTTTGTTTAAACGACCTTTGTTTATAGTGGTTAGAACAAATAACTTAAGCTATAATTAAAAAAAAAACAAATTTTGAATGTTTGAACAAAGAAACAGAACATTTAAATTTTCACAACGTGAGGTCTGGCTCTCGATATTCTCTGCCTACCCCGAAAGGGACTTGTCGTGAAGATATGTATGTTGAATATTGAAATTAAGTTTAATCTTATACTTCAGGTAGCGACACTATGTCAGTATTTTAGGGAGGAAACATAATATTTAAACGCTACGCAACAAAATCCAACACGTGTCAGCGCTTATCAATTCCATATATCTAATTTGGTCAGATGCAAAAACTCAACTCGCTACGAGACAACAGCACTTCTCACGCTAAAACATCCAGTCGATCCAGATCGGCGTGTTGCCAGTAGAGGTGGAAAGTCCCCCGAAGCGTCACGCGCAGTGTGTTTCTAGGCAACATCCGACGCCACTCGACAGTGCTTCGAGAATTCGTTTCTGTGCAAATAATACACAAAAGGATTCAACAAATTTTCATCTCGAGGAAGCCCATTGCAAAAAGTGTAGTAGCATCATGTTGTGTCGTATATATGCGAGTATGCATGGTCTACATCAGGCGTCAACACGCACGCAACGTGCCGTTGCGTTTAAATAGTATGTCTTCACCTTTAAGCTCACATACCTACATACACATACGCTAAAACACATATAAACTCACAGTGTTAATGTATATTAGAGTTGAAATATTTGTCGATAGTTTTACTAATACTTTTATCCACTAATGATTATCGATATAAAGTATCCGAGCTATTAAATCGATATTAACAGAAAGATTCGTTGCGCTCGCCAGTACCACTTGTAATGATCAAATTTATAATCTCCCGGGTAGGTAAGAGGCACTTCTTTTATTTTCAATGATCGAGATATACCCTCTCTCTTTTAATTGTATTTTATGAGTATTTGATTCTAATGCTGGGCCATTAATTATTTATAGTATTCGATACGGGATGGGAGAATCGATTTATGTATTCGTTCGGAAGATGAATGAAATTTCATCGATTGCTTCGTGGTTGTGTCTTTATTACATGAATCACCTGCGTTAATAAATGTTTTATTATGTTACTGGTTATTACCTGTGGCTTTGCTTTCATTTTAAAATCTTCTCTTGCGCGGAGACAATGAATGATTAGAATAAAGATCGGGTATCCCAGTACTAAATTGTATTACAATAGGTTCAGGTGTTGGGATTTTAACGCCCGATAAACAAACAAATAAATAAAAAAAAGTTGTGATACTTGATTAAAAAAGGCTCACATACCGAGATATCCACTGAAATAATGAGAAATAATGAGAAAGGACAGAGCACAAGCCAGTTTCTCCTGATGGAAGAAACAATCATGGCCTATAGACACCAAATATGTTATAGATGTGTCTCAGTGTTGTGGCCAGGATGTTGCGCCTATTTTGAAAGTCTACCGGCTACATCTGAAATAGAACATGACAGTCATTATGTCGGCTGAAATAGGTAAGGCGGTAGATCCCTACCCGGGCAAGTTGGTGAATAGCATCCCCTGGTCTTATTGATAATGATCTATAACATGTTCTGGCTTTTGGCTAGCAGCCTGTTCCATTATACCACCAGTGAGGGAAAGTTTCATGTAATTTTCTCTTGTTGTAGGTTGTCGAGAAACGGCCTTCATCTACGCTATAACAAGCGCAGCAGTGACACATTATGTGTCACGGGCATGTGCTGAAGGTTCTATCGAGTCATGCACCTGCGACTATTCGCACGTCGACCGCGCTCCGCACCGCTCCCGCGCCGCAGCCGCAGCCAACGTCCGTGTGTGGAAGTGGGGAGGTTGCAGCGACAACATTGGCTTCGGCTTTCAATTCAGCAGAGAGTTTGTTGATACCGGCGAAAGAGGGAAAACTCTGAGAGAAAAGATGAACATACATAACAATGAAGCCGGCAGAATGGTAAGTAAAATTATTATCTACTTAGGGTATTTAAAAAGCATTCATAAGTTGTTGATTGTTACCCACGTTATTGATAAACTGACTGAGGACTCCATTGAATGGGGTCATAGGATTTAGCATTTATAGACCATAGGCTACATATAAAAATCATTAATCCGGCAGTTTGTTTATTTTTTACTTATTTTAAGAAACGGGGATTCTTGTTAACGTGCCTACTTTATAGCAGATCAAATTATTATGGACTTCGATATCCTGAACAAATAGCGTTGACGTTATCTTATACTATTCTGCAATTTACTTGTTAGAAATATGCCATCATCGATGGGATGCCATTTCCTAATTTTTCTTTCTTCTGAACGCCTTTCTGAACACCAATTCATCATCATAATATCCATTAACAAGTCATTGCCATGTGCGATACATTAAATATTAAACTAAGAATCATGTCAAGTAGTAAACTTTGCCATGTATGAAGTACTCCATCACTCAGCCAATCACCACTCGTGGTTCCTTGTTTGTCATTCAATAAAAGATTCAAGTACCCACTAAAAAGAACATGTCATCGATTCTTGTTTACACTACCATTACGGGTGACGATCGATTGTTGGCTCCTTGACGTGTCGCTTAAGTCTAAAATTAATTATGCGGCTGACGACTCAGCCCATCGACGACCGACTACGCAACAGGCACCCATTCGTTGCGCTCATACTCCTCCCTCCCACCGTACACCTACATTTGCATACCCACTGTCTTGTTCATCCTAAATTCATCAAACCGGGATTTCTGGCGCCGCGAGCCACCCAGACGTCAACATGTTTAATTCCCATCACGCCTAACGCTTTGGGAGTCCATCTGATGAATATTTACAACATTCCACCGATTGTTTGACACATATTTAAACACTGACTTCGAAAATCAAATGAATTATTGATTTGTGGTTGTAACAATCTGGTATTAGAAAATATTGACTGTCGCACACCCGATTCATTTATCTCTAAAGAATGATGGATACTTCTAGTCTATGATTTATGATCTGTCCAAGTGCGGTGACGACTGGCCCACCTCCTCATGATTTGTAACAATTTGCTTGATACTAGATTCGATCGATGAAGTGTTTCTATATATCATCCATCACTTACGTGGACTCGAATAGAAGAATTGAGTTATTAGGATATTGTTCCATGATATTGTTCCATTTTTTGTCACGTCTTAGTATATTGTGAGGGTCAAAAACAAAGCACTACAAATTTTCCCATCACAATGTCTAATTTTGTTGTACACTTAAAGCCAATATTAAACTAAAGGGTCTTAGGGGAAATGTGACTTTTCGTAAAAAATCCAATAAGTTAGAGCAAAATTTTAAAAAGAATTGCTTTTTTGAACTTTTAAAATCATTGTTAAACTAAACATTATTTTGTCGGCCAGATCATACTATTGTAAGCCAAGAAGAGCTTCTTATTAGAACAAAAATACAAGTAAATTATAGTCGAAATGTCCTAAACAATTTTTTTTTTGTTAACAGCACGTGCAAAGTGAGATGCGGCAAGAATGCAAATGCCACGGGATGTCAGGATCATGTACAGTAAAGACATGTTGGATGAGACTCCAAAGCTTCCGATCTATTGGTGACACGCTGAAAGATCGTTTCGATGCAGCAACCAGAGTAATAATGCCCAACATAGAAGCAGACGTTTCGGTACAGAGAAATGACGCAGCGCCTCACCGGACGCGAAAACGAGACCGATACCGGCTTCAACTGAAACCACACAATCCTGATCATAAAGTACCAGGCATAAAAGACCTGGTATATTTGGAACCATCTCCGGGTTTTTGTGAGAGGAACTCGAGATTGGATATAATTGGTACGCATGGACGTACTTGCAATGACGCGAGTATGGGTGTTGATGGTTGTGACTTATTGTGCTGTGGTCGTGGTTTCAAGAGTGAAACCATGTTCGTCGTGGAACGTTGCAACTGCACCTTCCATTGGTGCTGCGAGGTGAAATGCAAACTTTGTCGGACGGAAAAGACAGTTAACACATGTTTATAGGAAAGCGGGCGCTAATGACGTATACACGTGTGACCGACGGAAGAGACTATTACATGTCAAGTGACTCGGAATCGAAAGTAGACTTGTTCAAAGTATTCTGATATAACAGAATATGTATATAATTGCTTTAAATTTGTCTATAGCGAAGTCGCTATAAACGTAATTCATTTTGACTTATGTAAATATCTTTATCTCGGTAACATTTGATTAATTTGGTGTAAAATAAATTATACGAGTCTTAAGTGCAAACATTCATCTAGCGATTTTGGACTCTGTTGTTCGGAAGTTAATGAGCTCAGTTTTATGACTATTTATTTAAATTTATCAATTTCGAGAAATTATTGGAGCTTTTTAATCTCCGATCACAGCTAGGTGGTGACTACTATCGGTAGCCATTTACATTGCATAACTCGACAAAACTAATCTTGGACTGTTAAGATATTAAATTTAATATCATGTAATAAATATTTATTTAAGGACAATAATTATCCACTAGCTCCATATACTTTCTATTTTATAGGTGTCCTCGAGTATATGGTCGTAATCGTAAAGTCTTGAAAACAAAATTATCTCACAATTATAATTTTGTATCAATTATAAACGTGTTAATAGATTTTGTAATTTACTATGTTTTAATAAGGTATAATTTGGTGTACCTTGGCGTGAAGGTTTCGTTTGGCCCTTTTATCTGAAAGCAGGTAGCGCCGTCATAAGTGTCCCATATTAAGAGATAAACACTCTTGAGAATTTTAATTAAATATTAAACGAATTAAATAATCAGTATTACTCGATAACGTTGGATGCGTGCTACGTCTGATGCTAAGATAAGGCCTGCAAACCCGACTGACACTGTATATTTAAACGCTTAATCAACTGTTATTTATTTAAGCATGTACAAATATTTACTTTTAATATGTATTTATGAATTAGAAGCTATCGCAAACTGTTGAAATATATAAAAGACAATAAATATTGACTATTATATTTACATATTCACTGTATGAATTTTCCAAATGCGTTCCTAAAGTTTTGACTTAAAAAGATTGAACTTTGACGGATTCCGTTCTATAATATGATTAACCACGAGACTATTACTCTTATTAATAAAATAGTTCTATCAAGATTAAAGCTCAAAGCTTATTTTTTCTCGTTCATTCAAAATTCTAATTAAAACACTTGTAATTGAGAATTTTCATAACCGGCGTGTTTGTATGAAAATGGTGATGAATGTGGAGGAAATCAGGCAAGTCTGCAGCAACTCCCTGCCTAATGTGTAAGGGACTTGGCGTGAAAATATGTATGCATGTATATATGTGTATAATTGAGAATACGTCTTAATATTATTATTTTCAGTCCTAGGGCTTAAGATTTTGTTTTGCACTTCGAAATATGTTCTATAAAATATCATCTTTAAGGTTATAGTGCCGCCACTTATCTGTTTAGTAGCCAAAATCGGAACTAAACCAATATATCGTGAAACTTCAGTTCTGACAGTATCTGAAGTGAGCTCGGTGAAAGAAATGCTTTTATTAATTAATACATTTTGTTACTACAATTGCTATTTTGTAGGTCAAATTATCGTTCAGAAACACTAACGTCATACTGGCGATGTTGTTTACTGAACATATAAGTTGGTTACACTATACAGTTGTATTCTATGACTGTTTTCGTTTGACAATAAATTTAATTAATTTTGATTTCGTACTACAACGAATAAAGCGATTGAAAAACTGCGTAATTAACATTGCAAATATTGACGAAAATGACATTGCAAATTGTTCTTAACCAGAACACGTTGGTGGTTTTAAACACCAACGTGTTCTGGTGTACGGTGTACGTGTAGGGTGAAGTTATAAAACCGCGTTTTTAGCGACAAAAAGCCATTAAAAACACGTTGTTGATGAACAAGAACGTTGTGGTAACAGGAATATGCAAGGTAGGTACATACATAAATACATACATACATACATACATACATACATACATACATACATAGATATGTTGTAAAAACTACTTCAATGAAATAGGTATTATTGTAAACAGCACCCACTAAGGTACATAATGCAATAATATCTAGATACCTTTTTACTACCAATAGCTTGTCCCAAGATGACGTCATTCAGGTTGTCGATTGTTCTCAAATCTGTAAATAAGAGGAAATTTTTAAACTTTCAGGAATTTCCAATAGTTTTGATTGAGAAAGGTGCTTATTTTTACATGGACAATTTCCCTACTTCTAAGAATTTATAAAAATGATCATTGACCACATTGTAGTGATGTCGTTTTGTGTTATTTAAGAATTTTTTGATACTTCCCATATGTGCAGCAAAAAAAGGTAAACAAGCGAGACAAAATAAGCTGTAGGTATAACTTACAATCTTAAAATCTTCAATTTGTTCATAAGAGTATTTTATATTAACTAAACAGCTAAACACTACTTAAACTTATTCGTCCATGTCGACAGTTTGCTGGTATGATGAAGCTTTACCTAATATAAATATCCTAGGTATATAAACTTGTATGATATTTCATGTGATATAAATTTTAGTTAGATGTAAGTAGGTTTTAATTATAAAGCTATTTAAAGTATTTTTAGGAATAAATCATTACATAAAATTATAGTATTTATTAAAAACGTTTGCTTTATAATAGTAAAGTGAACCAACAGTCAGGTTATTGTGATTGTGATAGTTTTCAATATTTTCAATTGAACAGTATTTTGACGTCGGTTTTATAGATTCTGGTTATTCATTTATTAAGGCTTTACCCTACAGCTGCGGCTATATTGCAACATGACATAACATTTTATCCCAGTGATACAATCAAGCAATTTCTACAAAACTTCAATACTCTCTGTGGAGATGAGATATATTCTTATAAATTTATGACTTGTGTAGCGTAAATTGGGGCGATTAAACAAGGTACCTCCTGATTTTACATTTTCAGTCAAAGAGTTTTATATATTGTTTTTATATTCCTTCTTTTATAATCCATCCACCCATAAGTATAACCGGTTATGTTCCTGACTCGTACTTTAATAAAAATGAGTGGGCACATTTTATAACAAAAATGAATATTAGGGAGATTTACTCTAAAAGTCATGGTTATAAATAATATGACGCTAAAAGCAGCTATGAACTAAAACAAAATTGTTTACTTGTCAAAAGATTGCGTTTCTGTCTTGCACACTCAGAATCGTAACTTTGAATTTTCAAAATATGTATTTACATTTAAAGTAATTATACTCTTGCCCTTACTTTTTGAAATGTTAATCTCAAAAATTTTCATAAATGAAATTGTATTAAACTTTTCATCATGACACCTTCTCCAACGTTACTGACATCATTGCTTTGAGACCTCTCAGCTGCAGTATTTTGTGTTTTTGTTAGTAATTTTGCATGTTTGCTTGTTTTAATAGATTTATTTCAAAATGATTTTACGTTTATTCCTCATGTGCGCGTTTTTGCGATAATCGATTAACAAATTAGTATCTGATTGTGAAAAAGGTATTACAGAACATTGAGTTGAAATTTTTATCGCAATATCGTAAAACCGCGCATGTGGGGATTCACCTTTACATTACTATGAGTGAAATAGCTTAAAGTGGCAAATTAAATGCAAAGGATTTGTATGATGAAATTCATAAAATAGCTCTCCTGTATATATATAAACCCTTGACATTTTTACCAAGACTGATATATATCTCGTAAAACAGTAACTTATTTTTAATTATAATTTGAAGTTCAGCGTGAAAAATGTGATAAATGTTTTAATTTATTTTAAAATCAAAACTGTCTATTCCTCTGAGAATCTTGCTTGTATTTTACAACTGACAGTATTTTAAGTTTTAAAACGCTTTTCACTTATGAAATCATCTCTAAAGTAATGAGCATGTACATAATATGATTTTCAATTACTTTTAAGTATTTATGTGAATAAGTAGCATTTTTAATTGATTAGTAATAGGTAAACAATGAATGAAATCAGCTAAACTCATCTGAATCTCAAATGTAATGTATAGTAATACTTTTTGAAATTATATTCGTCCATATCGTCTGTGGTTGACACTAATTGTAATATTAATAAATGCGTGCTGTTGATCGCATTATATATTTATGATTTAAATTGATTACTTGTTACTAAAAATATAGAATTGATGAAAGTTTTTGTTTTTTTTAAATACCTGATAAGTGATGTGAAAGTAGAACTTCTACGATCAATCACACGCGCCATCTCTTGTAGCACACTGAATGAGGGCTGGATCCCATTAATAAGCGTATGGTTAATTATTTGATATCGTGCCTGATACGAGTATTTCCCATAATAGTGATGGGGCGTATATCCTGGTTGGGCATATATCGGGAAAAGTTCTGCTGTGGTCTAGCGGTCCGTTGTTGACCTTAACTTTATGAGGTCCCGGGTTCGATCCCCGGGTGATCAATTTTCGTGACAACAACGTTGCGTGCATATATGCCCGATAGGCGATAGGTAGATACTTTTTTTAAATCAAGTTTTTTTTTATTATGTTGTCGGAAGGTAAACAAGTAAATGGAATTTCTGGTGCTAAGAAATACTTTCAATGTGTTGCTTACACTAATTATACCTACTAGTAAAAACGTATGAAATAAGTCCATTCGATAAACCGAGATAGTCTCATTCCTTTATATATCGGATGCTCATATCTTGTATGAAGTAGCACTTACACGTGTTTAAGAAGAATCGATTTTTTAAATTAACTTACTTATATTAATTAGTTTATTAGTAAATAATACATATTCCTGAACAAGTTACACAAATTGAATCTAACCCCAAAGTAAACAAATTATATTGTTGAGTTATGGGTGTTAGTCAACGATACTAATTCAAAGAAATACTTAAATACATATATTATAAACTAGCTGCTACCTGCGGCTTCGCCCGCGTTTTCACAGAAACCCGGTGTGCGATCGGGATTAAAAATAGCCTATATGGTAATCCAGGTCACAATCTATCTGTCTTCCAAATTTCAGACAAATCCGTTCAGCTATTCGAGCGTGAAAGAGTAACAAACATCCATACATCCATACTTACAAACTTTCGCATTTATAATATTAATAGGATAGTGTAACTGACACAACTTTGTAAATAGATCTATAGGTAGGTACAATAAAATAAATCTGTAGCGGAATAATTCTGAGCATTTAAATTTAAAAAATAGCGATACTTCGAGCATGTTTTACAATTTCTGATGCGATTAACGACGAACCCATTAAACCGATTATGACGAAATTTGTCTAAAAGGTGTTGCGAGGAAGGTTATAGACTGCTTTTTATCTATACACAAAGTGTAAAATTGGCTATAATTAATTAATGTACAGGCTATTTTTATTTATACAATCTATGTATTGCAGTGATACTAAAAACTTTAATATCAACTTGCGATAATAAAGTTTATATCGCCCCTTATATGCAGCCAAACTTATACCATACCGGAAGTTAACTAAGTACATTCTTCAAATTCCGTAATCAACACCAAAAACCGACTTGTTCCATAACTATTATACACATCACAAAAATAATGTATGAATTATAATGTTCATAAGTGAGATATGCGCCTTGTTCTTAGTTTTCTGCTAAAAGATTGTATTAACTTATATTACCAAATAAATTTCATTGTCAATCCAGAACATCGATAACAATGTACAAACATCAACATCCATAACAAAGTACACGATGTTTACATTTTGAAATTTATGCCAGTGCATTTCAGAACGAAATGTGAACTGTCATATCTCCGCCATTTTGTTTTATTGCGAACGCAACCGTAGAGCCTCGCTTTGATAGCGCGCAATTTTCTGAAACGGCTTTATTTTCTAACAAAGGGATCACTTATCATGGAAAATCAAACTTTAAACCCACATGAAAGGGTTGATTTTGATAAAATTGTTCGGGTTAAAAGTGAAAAGTCGATCGGTGTTGGTGGTCGCCAAAGCCCCAGGCATGTTCCCACGAGTATCGCGCATACAGGAAAATTTATGTTTATGAACTGAGAAATCTGTCATAAGATATACGTATGGCGTGTCTAAATCTGAAATACCGTAAATAATTTTTCATGCGATTTTTATACGAAAAGTGAAATCGAGGTTTTTAAGTGGCTTTCCACACAATACGATTGCTGTTATCAACAAGGTACAATAACATACATAGCGATATATGTATACATTGCTTGCACGAATTAAAATGGTTCACCATTTGACGCAGTTTTTTTTAACGAGCATATATTTAAATTTTAGTAGTTTTCTTGCGCTTGGTATACACATCCACATTTTTAAATACATTAAAATGCAGTGAAATCTTTTTTAACCTACTCTAAAAACTAGCCTCCTTTTCCACAATTTGACTATGTTTTTATATGTTTGATAGGTGGTCACTCCGCTTATGACAAAGGTTTTATGATTTTTTTTTGTAAGACAGATTATGTTTTCGAAGAATTCCCATATAAATTTAATTGATATCGGACAATTGATTTGTAGGTTGGTCTAAGAAATCAATGTTATGTAATTCATACATTATTTTAAATGTTTAATATACTCGTATAACAAGTAAGTATATAAGAAGTATCTGAACAAAATTAATATTTTACTTCGGAATCATGGCCTGCCTTTTGTAAACATAATTATTAAATCGCGACGTACTAATAAATGAAAAAATATTTTTACGCCCATATTCCCGACGTAGTAGGCAGAGGCACAACAAGCCGAAGACACTAGGTCCCACAATGTGATAGTTGATGTTTCAATGTAACAACACATGTAGGCGCTTTCTTCATAAAAGTTATCAGACTATCTCGGTTTGTCGTATGAACTTATCATAAGTTTTTACTAGTAGGTATATTAAGTGAGCAGCAACGTATTCATTGAAAGTATTACTTCTCCAGAAGTTCAGTTTACTTGTTCACCTTCTAATACCACAAAAATACTTTTACATAAAAATATTGTCTATACACCTGTACCCCCGAAAAAATAGCAGAGGCACAACCAGGGCACCCACAACTAGCCGAAGAGACTAAAGCCTACAATGTCATAGGTGAAATTAGGTTCATTAAAACTTAAGAAACTTTAAATTTTATTACATACATAACCGTAGTACCGTATACCTGAAGCTATGAAAATCGATATATTCACGATTAGCTGAAGGGCTAACTTATACCTAAAATATAATATCTCCTTGTGTTGGTCCGTGTCCGATAAGTAGAACAGACCATTTGCCTTTCTGCCAAGCAGCTAGTAAGTAGCGACCACTTGTTAGATAGGCAATTACCTAAACGACGACTAGTAGTAGGTCTGTGCTACAACTAATCCAGGTGTGAATCTACCTTACCTGTTCCTACCGCCCTAATACCAGTGTCATGTTCTGGTGTAGTCCGGTAATCGGTAGACTTGCAGATTAGACCTCACCTTGCCAAAACACAGAGACGCACCTATAACGTCTAAGGTGTCTATAAGGCATTATTGCCTACTATTAGGAGTGCCGTATGTTTGTTCGACATTTTACTACATCGAAAAAATACATCAGATAATCATAAAGCCTTTCAGAATGTACAAAATTTTGATTGCATATTTTATTTAAATATTAAAACGATTTTGTACGAGATTGTAGCTATATACAAGTAACTCACTATTATTTTATATTGCCTTAGTGTTATAAAATATATGGTTCAGAATTATTGAGTTTATTTGAAAAAATAATGTGTGCGTGTATGCATTTTGTTAGAATGTTTTTTGTGTTTTCTTCATTTTATGGTGGCAGTGGTAAGATATTTCCTTATAATCATTTTGGTAGTAGACTGCTACAACTATTTGCCGGACTCGAGCATCTTTTTTGCTTTAACGTCAGTACCTGCCAAATTAAAACACAAATGCGGCGACCACTAATTTTATGGATACGTTTATGATAAGCCGGTGGTGGTTGTTTTTATTAAAAATAAAAGAAAACATAATTTCTTTTTATTTCTCGACTCGAGGATCGATCGTGGGAGCTCATGAAGTCAAGTAAATGGACTATTAAACAACAGACGGTCTTCAAAAGCACTGATGTTATAGGGTCTGAATTGGTAAATATCTGCCATTATTATCTAGACGTCGCAGAATACCACGCCATCAAAATAGTAAGGAAAAATGCGTTAATAAATTAAGATGAATTCCGACAATGTTTCCAATCCTCAACTATTTACGTTTGTAATTATTTTGCTTCCTCTCTACACAAATTATGTTACTACTATCAAATAACTACATTATCATAATTAAATAATTTAAATAGATTGAAGATTTTGAAAACAGAGATTAATATTTTGCTTATTTTTTGAAATGTAATAGAAAATTCCCCTTAACCTGTTGATGCAACATCTCAAACACCTTGTGTATTTATGTTTTTTAAACAAAATGGTCTTTGGGTTTCGCCTCTTTAATCTTAAAATTTACATCTATACATATACCTATATTTTTGGATGTCCCTTTAGTCCTTGATTTTGTACTCCTTACGTTAACTTTTGCTTATTTTTTAACGACGTATTTTAAAATACAACTAAATGCTACTTTCAACCTGTTAATGCCACAACTAAAACACCTCATGAAATTAAAAAAAAATGATAAAAGAAGGCGTTACTTTGCAGAAATCCAAACTTAAATCATAATAATCCCGAGGAAATTGCAAATAAAATAATTTTGTTTTGACCTTATGTAATTTTTTTAAACAAAATGGTCTTTGGATGCCGCCTCTTTAGTCTTAAAATTTGCCCCTAAACATATACATATATCTTTGGATGTCCCTTTAGTCCTTGTCTTTAACTACTTACGAATCTTAGCTATTTTAATTAATATTATTCCATAGGCAATTGTGAACACCATCTGAAAAAAAAATGTAATAACTAATACTAGTGGTTGCCCATTGGTCGAAATTCAACCATAATAAATTTTAATATCTTGTTGATAAGAAAGCCATCTTTATTTCTCAAGTCTCCCAACTACTTTGTTTCCAAACTTTTAGTGCGCCATCTGTGATCTTTTATCGCTATCATCAATATATTTGTTTGTGTGTGTCAAGTGTGGTTAATGTTTTATTTATTGATTTAATGTACTTTATAAGCATTATTATTGAAAAATATTAGCGTTGAGCACCTACACATAAACTATAAGTGTACCAAATTTCTTACTTCTCTGTTCTCGCAATTTTCGTAAAAAGGGGTCTAAAGTACCATCACCACGTATTAATATTTAGATTCTTTCAGGTTCTATCGGAAAATTAAGTCATACAGCGTCAAGTTGGGCCAGTACCGTGATGAAAGATGATAGCGTCAGTAGATTAAGTGAAAACGAACCAGGATTCGACTTGGATGAGGAAGATGTGAAAAAGTTCCATATATGGCCCATGGGTGTCATTCCGTATCTCATCGATGATTTCTCCTTCGGTAGATACTTATAGATCATATTATTATTTACACTATTCATCATAGGCGGTTGTTTTTTTAATGGAATTTGAAGACGTAATAGAATTCTATGGAAATGTTAATTCAAGGCACTGTATAAACTCTCTGTCCACTATGTAAGGGACTTGGTGTAAAGATATGTGTATGTGTATGTTAATTTTTTTGACATTATGGTGTGCTTGATAATCTTACTAATATTCTTAGAAGAAGAATTTATTTTGTTATGTTTTTTTAATAGCATCATGCTACTTCAAAGTGAAGTTGAGTGTTTTAATGACCACGATAACTGTGATTGTCAAGTGTTAATATTAATATATTAATATTAAAAACTAGTGCTGAGGTGCATCATGCCTCAATAAAAACTGAGATATTCCCCTTTAGTGGACTCATCTTATCTCACTTTTAATTGTTACTTTTTTAGAATGATTTTTCTGTTCAATCGGATTTTAGTTTTTTTTTAATTTTGAATAAATGTATAAATTAGTCCACTAATAGCTGACCTAATAATTAACTTCTTTTTTCCAACACTTTTAAACGGATAGACCGATTTCGATGCGGATTTTGTTTAGAGACTGACAAGATCAGCATGGTTCTAAGCTATATCACGTTTTGTTGGGGGTTATTAAACATGTTTTTTTTACTAATTTCTTCTCAGATAAAGTGTTAAGGGACAGAATCAGAATGTTTCTAGAACGTACGAATATTTTAACTGGACTGCGGTTCATGGAGATTGCGCGTGCGCCGGAGGATCCTAAATCCAGATGGGTGCTGTTTATTAACCGCCAGGGTCAAATAAAATGTGCTGAACATTCTTTTCCAAACTTTACGAATGAAGGTGTACAGGTACGTGTTCATTGTAGGGAACAAAATTAATTTTAGTTTCGGTCATGTGGAAAGAAAGACAGATGAAAGATTGACAAAGCAGATATACAATGCGGATGTGGATGGAGACCAAGGTTGATATTCCACCATCAGGCCACTCGGATATTATCAAGAGTCTCCGAAACCGGCGTGTTTGTATGCAAAGGGTAATAAATGTGAAGGAAGCCAGACAGGTTTGTCAGGATCGTGAGATTTAGCATTCGATACTCTCTGCCTATTCCGTAAGCGACTCGGCGTGAAGATATGTATGAAAGTATGAACAATGTTAATTTAGTTTATGCGCTTAAAAATTAATAACGGCTTTATCGATTTCAATTTTTTTATTTTCTTTAATACAAGAATGGTGTTAATAAAAACTTTTGACAATCGACATCTTCAGTTATTAGTATATTATATAATATAACGTCATAAACGGAAAATCAATAAAATATTAAATGCTTTGCCTGTGGTTTTTCGTAAATACTGTAATCATAATTATTAATTGAATACTTAATTTTAAGTATCTGTTGCCAACATCGTTTTTGGTAGTAGCTACTTTCTCCGAAAAGACCTAGGACTATTTGCTAGTCCATTTAAGATTAAAATTATGAGTTCCCAATCTAAGTATCGCAATCGGTGCTGTAGTAAGAATTTCCATCACAAGAAGTTTTGATAAGGGAATAAAAACTAGGGTTTAGGAAGGTTAGTATACCTTTGCAGAATAGACCATCTGCCTTCCCGCCAGGCAGCTCGTAATAGGCAAGCATAGGCTTACCGTTACTAACACCGTAGCATTTTGCTAGTTGGTCTACCAACTGTAGAAAACTGCAGAACTTGCAGAAACTCACCCGGATTTTTACCACCGCCTTACCTATTCCTGCCACCATAACGTCGTGCTTGCTGTTTACGTGTTCCGGTCCGGAGGGTAAGTGGCCGGTAAACTTAATTTTGCTCTAGTTCAGGTTGGCAGCGCTGCACCATTACCACCTTTGGTGTCTCTAGGCGGCGTGAATTTCTTACCATCAGGAAATCCGTCTGCTTGTTTGCCTAAATTATAAATAAACGTGACGCAAATGTGGCAGTGGTGACTTTCTACTAGCCCACTAGCTCATACTCCTGTTTTTCATAAAAAACTAAGCAAATTTCCATTTAGTTTATTTTCTAATTTTATTTTTACAATTTTACCTCATAAGTGCCGGCTTTTTTTAATTTACAGAAAGTGGTCCTAGGATATAACTGTTTAGGTGCTGGTGGGGAACTAGCAGAAATAGTTTTGCTCCTTGTCGGTGTACCTCCTCAGCATAACTCACCAGATCGAGATAATTATGTGGTAGTGATGACAAAGAATATACTACCTGGTAAGTAAAAGCTGAGATCAATAAAACATTGGAAGCATTCTTAGCTCGAATCTCACAACTTGTGCTTAACAGCAGTTATTAAATGTCCCAGAGTTGATGTCCGCCGGGTCTACATTTTTAAAGTACCCTTACTTTAAAAATATAGATTCGACTTACTTTAATAAGTAAAACTGCAAAAACCGAATCTATATATTTGATCAGGTACCACGTTTCGATTCCATTACTTTCTTTAAAGATAGCAAATAGTTCTGCACTGGTCCCACAAAAAGTGTATCAACATCCTATAAGTAGTTTTTAAATTACACTTAGTAACGCACAAATCATTATTATGACTACCTTTCTAAAAAAGAACCATCAAAATCGGTTGGCTATTGGCTGATATGTCGCGTAACAAACATACAAAAATTAAACAAACTCTTACTATAACTCATTTCATTTTTGGAGACCTGAATTCATTAAACCTGAATGACATCAAATTCCTATTTTGGGAAGTAGTAGGTTTGTTTCTGACTAACACCGTGACTTTGAGTTTGTATGACACGCGAATGTTTTGGTGATGTAACCTCAGCAAACTCTGGTTGGGACCTAAAGCATCTGGTAATGGTAAGTTTATCAGTTGGGTACCCTCTAAATTAGTCCACAATGCAAAGTTGTTACAGTATCTGGAATAGATAAGCCCGAATTTCCTATCCTTCAGATTGAATTCCCTAATTTTTTTGAAGTTATACTTCTTTTGGCGCGTTAGGAAAAAATGATGAGAGTAAATTTTTACGATGCGCGCGCGCACCGTCACGAAAAACCGACATGATGACGTTAGCTATAGATAACATTTTAGTTTTTAAAAACATTTTTATCTTATTACGCCGAAGAAGTATAACTTCTAACGCGTGTACATAAGTACACACATATTTTTTTTTTATATAAAATGAAGACAGGCAGTGTAATCACCCAGTAAGTAATCATCGCCACCCGCAGACATCCGTGATATCGTAAGTATCACGGATACGTATGTCGTATCCCTTTGGAAATACTACCATTGGTAACTGGTTCCACAAAGGCGTACGAAGAAGAAATTGTCGTCGGCATTCCATATCAATGAAACTCAATCCAGTGCAGACCAATTCCTTGCGGAAATTGTGTTGATTCCATTTACAATCCCAAATATCACGAGGAAATTTATACTCATCACTGTTGCCGTTAATCTGTTTTTCAAAGTGAGGGAGATATTTTAATGTATATTTTAATGCAGGGAAGGAATATCTGTTTACGAAATTGAAAAATGATGAATGGCTGTTTCACGATCTGAAGTACGATTTCAACAGTGCAGGTCACTTTTCTCTACACGAGTACACAAAGAATGGAGATGCTACAATTGTACCACATGTAAGTCACAGCAATTTTTCTCGATATCGTTGGATTAGGGTAGGTCTAATGCACTCAGAGAGATCAATTACCATTTAATTTGTTACTAAATCATAATTTAGTAAATTTATGTTGTCGCCTTCGTGGTCGAGTGGACCAGCGTCGGACATGACTTCTTGCGGTTCATTCAAAAAACCGAAATTGTGTATTTTCCATTTTCTAATAAAAATAACTTTGTCCGGGAATTGATATGTGCTCCTCTTGGATATAGACGTAAAGGTGCTGGCTAATTATGAATCTTAATGTCGTCGTCTTAGTGACCAATTAAAGGATTGTTAAAGTTTCTGAGCGCGGCCGTACGTCTTTTTATCGGTGCCAGGATGTGAAGTGTTCTAGTACCGTACCTGTTACATCACAGGATGTAAAGATTACTGGGTTACACCAGTACAATTAGTCATAACAAAGTTATGTGTAGGACCTTAGCTATGGTACTCATTTCTGGAAGGTATGTAAACGATAGCGACGCACCAGTACCAAATATGGCATCTACAAGTGATGGTTATCTATTATAATGTAACACAAAGAAAACCGCAAAAAGATGCCCAATGCTATCGATCTACAGTCAGGAACTCGACAAAGGTCTTTTTTATATGGACAAGGTTTTTTTTTCTCGGACCGATATGAACTTACACTTAATCACAGCCATGTCATTGCTTGTTTTTGGAATAAGGTTATTTCATGTAGTTTCTCTAGAGATATTATATCCGCCCGCAGCTTTGCCTGCATGTCAAACAATAGAAAACCTTTATAAATTATAATATGTATCTTATTTAAATGTATAGACTGTTAAACTGTAAAGTTTCATCTAAATCCGTTTTGTAGCTTCGACGTAAGCATCCTTCCATCGTCCAATTTTCGCATTAATATTGGACCTCAAATACTTTTATGCCATGATAAAACTAAAGCAAATCGATCGCTGAGACGTATAACAAAAGCAAAATTTGTCTTTCCACATTCTGACAAATATAACTTTGTTCGGGATATGCTATGTGCCCGTTGGCTATGGCTTACCACCAATTTCAGTGTGGGGCTTGGAGTCTTTGATTAGTCGTTGTGAATGTCCTAGTTGTATTTTTGTCTAATCTTCGGGAATAGGGGCTTGAAGAAACCGCTTGGCTCAGATTCTGTTTCCGATAAGGGCAGACATTTGTGTGACGAATATCTAGAAGTCAGCATTTCTGGGTCTTTGTGTGTTTATGAAATTGGTTTCAGTATATATAAATCTTTCTATATTTTTGATATAGATCATTTATCAGACACCCTTAACAGAATTTTTAATTTGCTTAGTTCTGTTTATTTTTTCCAGGAATACATTTTTCTTATTAGGAGTAAGGTTAATAAGCTAGAGAAAAAAAATCTAAATTTATTCCAACTAGTTAAATTTGAAATAATAACAAACGGTTTTGAGGTATATGTGTTATTTTACTTACAAATTAGAATTATTTGGTTTGTGACATTTGATAAAAAGTATGGCCTTTTTACTGTTATTTTAACAGCTGTTTTACTACTATTCTAGATTATTCATTACTAATAATATTGAAGAATTACAGCTTTACCTACATAAAAATATGAACTAATACTGATTTTACTTCAGGTTACTCTAAAAAATACTTACATTGGAGAAGGCAAAGGTTTTAGCGATATTGATGTTTGGAAAATAAGAATGTTGTACAATTATTACATCGCAAAACGAGAAAATAGTAAAAAAGTGCCAGAATGTATGAAAATGTTTACACTTGGCAGTAATATAAGTAATTATGAGCCAAATGATGATTATGAGTTACGACCTAGAAAAAAACCAAATAAGTATTTAAATTTGCCCGATGATGTTTTAACAAAAAATGAAAGTAAAAAAAATCACTTAGATGACAATAAACACCAAGTATCAATTGAAGGAACTGAAGAAGAAGAAGTTGAGAAAACGATAGAAAAAGATCAAGAAAATCAGGAAAAATCAAATTCCGCTCAAAACATTTATGAAGAAGACAAAACTTTATTAACTAGTCAACCTGAAAAACTGGGTCACACAAAAAAAACTGAAAACGGTCGCATCAATGATTTTTTGCAATTGTCAGATGAAAGGACAGATTCAAATTAAAAAAAGTCACATAAATAGATTATTATGTAAATTACTTGGTTGCTAAAATATGTATTTTGAAAGACATAGAGAACTTTACTCCTGTTTTCAATTCAATTGATATCATAAGTCCAATCGACTGCCTGCTTAGACTACTTATTTTAATAATATATCCATAAAACGATGATTATTGTTTGATTTGTCTACTGAATGTAAAACCATACTCTTAAGAAAAAAAGAACTTATAATGACCAAATTTTTAGGAATTACTTTAGGTTTTTAACGTTGTAGAATGTAGAGCATGTGAATTAATCATTTTTTTAATCTTAGGTGACTTTGAGAAACACGTATATCGGAGAAGGCAAGGGCTTTAGTGATATTGATATTTGGAAAATAAGAATGTTGTATAATTATTACATTGCAAAACGGGAACATGGCAATAATGTTCCAGAATGTAGTAAACTTTTCGCACCTGGCAGTAATCTTAGCAATTACGAACCAGAGGATTATAATGAGTTACGACCTAGAAAAAAGCCGAATAAATACTTAAATCTTCCTGAAGAAAAATTAACAGAAAATATCAACGAAATAAAACAAACAGATATAAAAAGTGATGAAAACGCCAAAACATCTAAAGAAGAAAGCAAAGAAAACGTAAATGAACAGAAGGAAGATGAAGCAGAGGTACCCAAAGAAGGTGATACGAATATTGATAGTGCGGAATCGGAAGATTCAAATGCTGCTGAAGAAAAAGAAGAGGACGGGAAAATTAAAGTTGCAACAACCACCAAAACACATCGTAGATGGGGAGAATTCACTAAAAGTACCTATTTTACAGGATATTCTGGTTACTTTACAGATTATTAATTTTTTATGGTTTAAAAGTAAACTAAACATAACTATGATTGCAAAATAGGTCAAAATTGACTTACAAATTCTATAACAATTAGGCTTATTTAAATCATACTTATATAAAACTGACAAAACTAAAATGTTTTATTTATTTTTGTTTTTTATTTTTTATTTTTGATTAGAATAAAACGGACTCTTAGCCTGAGGAGATCAATAAATTTCAGTTCCATGCTAAGTACGCTATCGCAACAAGATTAAAAAATAAGTAACATTTATTTTGGTTTCTTATATTCTTTGGACTTAGGCCGCTGTTGTCTTATTAAATATCTAATTCGTCATTTCTGGTAATGACGAAGAGTGCATCCTTATTTCAAACGTAATTCCGTACTCATTAAACTTATTGACATGATTACATGAAATCATGTTGCTATTCGGATTATTGTAAGCATTTGATCTTGTTACTTCACAAAATCCTTAGTTCTCCACAGCTACCTGCCGAAATTTTAAGATAAAAATTAGCTTGTTTCCTTTCCAAAGTTTAAAGAATTTTTTTAAATATCAAAATCAGTTCAGCAACTCTCTCAGCAACTCTACAGTTTTATCTGCACTTAGGCAATTCCTTTGAATTTCAACTATATCCAAAGTTATAGAAATCTGAAACAGAAGAGTTTTTTGTAAATTAGGAAAAAATCTCCCGATTTGAAACATTCTTCATTGGTGTTCTGCTCCTATTGGCCTTAGCGTGATGATAATATATATCCTATAGCTTCCATCGATACATGAAATCAAAATCTAACACTAAAATATTTTTGCAAATCGGACCAATTGTACTTGAGATAAGCGCGTTCAAGCAAGCAAACAAACAAACAAACAAAAAACTCTTAAGCTTTATAATATTAGTACAGATACTTTACATAATGGCTATCAACTCATCTGATGAAAAGTAATGTTTAGGTCAAATGGGGAGGTACCAATACAAACAGGACCAAAGTATCTAATCTGTAAGTAACAGAGTTCTCTGAATTGAGGATATTCATGGCGCTATTTACTCTTGCATTTTCAACACCCAAATTGAACTATTTACCAGAAAATCTACTTGAGAAAGCAGATTGCAATAAACTACTACTACGTGGGCAGATGTTACGTCTTAATATAATTTTAATAGGACGGAAGGGAGACAAATAGGCAAATAATTTCTTGATGTAAGAAATACAGGGCGTCTGTGAAAGTCCAATAATTGCTAATGGTAGATTACCAACTAAAAATTCAAACTGTTAAGTAGGTTTAACGAATCTAGCGTTTTTTTTTAACGTGTGGATCCGTAAATCCCCCCGTATACCCACCACTCTCGGGGGAGAGCAGCGGGTTATGTCGGACTCGAACCGACTAAAAACCACACGATGACCTTCCTGCCACCCTGCAAGGAGCGAGATGGGGTCGCGTTTGCATTCACCATCCCGCTCCGCGGCTACGACCCGGTGCGGACCGGGCCTCCTCCCGCGCTGAAATAGGAGCGACTCCGGCCATTGCAGTCGTTCCCCAGGCGTACAAGGCCGTGCTGGGCGAGGAAAGTCCTCCGACTCCCCCCGGCAGACCCGCATCCGAGGCGCTTTGAAGGCGAAGAAACCGCCTTCTTGCGCCCCCGGTCCGCCTGAGCCGGAGCGGGCCTGAATTGGGATCGTCCTCCCGGGCCCGCTCCGCGGTCTCCTTTTGCGTCATTACTTCTTCGTAAAAGAAGACCACCGCCTGCCAGGACCTGTCACTACCGAGCATCGCTTTGACGACGCTCGGCAGCGAGAGGTCCTCTCCTACGACCACTGAGAGAGTACGCCGCTGTGACTCAAAGGCGACGCACTCCCCCAGCGTGTGGGACGCTGTATCCTCTGGCACCCCGCACTCGTGGCAGGCGGAAGTCGCCTCCTGTCTTGCGACCTTGTGCAGATACTTCCCGAAACATTCATGCCCGGAAAGCACCTGCACAAGTCGGAACGTCAGCAACCCGAACTGCCGCTGCAACCACCCTCGGAGGACCGGTCGGATAGCCTCCACCATCGCCTGCCCAGGGACAGGTGGGGCTAAGTTATCCTTCCACCGTTCCAATGTGGTCTCCCACGCCTGCCTCTGCATGCGCCTCACTTCTTTACAAACATAACAAGCCTACTTTACCTATTCGAACCTTCAATGTCAGTAAGTAAGTACAGTGGTACTAAACTGAGTACGTTGTAGCAAAACTTTGTCACTTAGTAGTCATGTTTGCCATTCTAGTAACAATATGATGAATCGCGATGTTTTAATACTTAGTGGGCCATTACACGATAGGTTTTGCTCTCAGTTTTACAACAGTCACTGAATTACATTTAAATGATGATCAACAAAATGTGTGGATATAACTGTCAGTCACCGCCTTACATGCTAAGTATCCGTCAGTCAATTCAATGACTGCAGTAAAAATGACAGCTAAACTTATCATGTGATGGTCCACTTACAATACCAAGCGTAAAGGATGTATGTTTCTTTAATTAAAATAGAAGAACTGTTTTTAATAACTTTCAGTATAGAAATAGCTTAGATCCTAGACAAATCAGATCTTAGATCTTTATCCAGGTATCTCTACGAGTTTTTTCAGAAGAGCTGACTGCCGACTTGATGATTCAGGTGTTAATTAAAAAAAAATAGTGGAATTCGTTAGTTTTATTAACATTTATTATATATCACATTAAAGACATGTTTGTATTTCGCGTTTTACGTAACATGTTTCGCATATAACTTCGCAGCACCACCTAAACTGGCAATTGCAGTTTTCAGCTTCCTTAACTATGCTTTGCGTGTAACCTCGTCTGCAGCAAAGCTGATCACAGCTATCAGTCCCCGCTGAGCTCACGTTGCACTGCCGTCCTGCAGTACCCAGAGATCCAGTCTTAATGTTAGGAGAACAAAAATCTGGCGACTCTTCGGAATAAATAATATCTTTCTTGCCAGGTCGCTTTATATTTGGACTTTCTGGCATGAAATTATCACCATCGTTGTTGGAAATTACCTGTTGATAAATACATTATTGAAAAAAAGTTTGACCACCTGAATGATATAGATAAATTACTACTTTAAGGACGGATTTACTCTGCTCTATGCCAAAATCTTTTATTTGTTTTCTAAAAAAATGATACGAAAAAAAAATACTAAGAATGCTTAGAGCCTGCCACTTTCATCTCTCTCTGACTATACCATGACAGTTGAGCTAGATACGAATCACATCCTTATGCTGCACAATTTTCAGAGTCGCTACAATCATATTTTAAAAAGCGCAACTTCATTTAAGATATATAACAGCTTAAACGTGCTTCTTGCGTTCAGATAATTTTTTCCAATTCTGGTGATAAATTTATTTCTACATAACTTTTCATGGTGAACGCATTTCGAAATCTGGGGGCTGATTATGTATCTCAGTTGCCAACTAAAATGGAAAAGTAAACATGTATTAGCTGTCAAATGACGTGTTTTATATTTGCTATCTCCAGTGGCCAACATAAATAATAGAGATAGCAAACACAAATGACATCATTTGGTGCACACTTTTCCATTTTGAGTTGGCAACTGAGTTACATAAACAGCATCCTGTTCAGTAGTTCAACTGCCTTTTTAATCCGCGACAAACAAAGGTGTTATAAGTTTGATATCTGTGTTTGTACGTTTGTCTACGGCGTCATCTAACTTTTGATCGAATGGAACAATTTCGATCCTGATATTTTTATTTGCAACCTGACGTGATCGAGATGGTTATTAGCATACATATATTTTCAGTCGGTAATAATTGAAAATTGTTCTTTATAAGAATATTAGACTATATAATACGGTTGGAAATGCTATTTGTCATTCTTACCTTGGCAGCGCCCTCAAAGCCGTCACGTAACTTATCACCAACTTCTCTGAATGAGGGCATCCTCCACCAACAGGTCCGAAGTGTGCAGGAGCCCGACAATCCGTGACATTTGCACTCCACTTTCATATTAGCTTTAATTGCCTGGAAAAATAATCTACTTTTAAAACAAGTTAACTGTAAGAGTATAAGTTAAAAAATAAATAAGTTCATATGCATAGAATCAAGTTCATCATTTAGAACATGGGATATCAAATAACTGTATTTAGGCAGATTTTTTTCTATAGACTACCACAAAGTAAAAAGTAAGTAAGTAATTCAAGACTGCATTAAACACCGTAACTTGTACACTGGAGTCCGACAGTGACAAGTAAGAAGCTGCATTTTTGACAGAAGTCTTCTCCAATAATCACTATAGCAGCGGAGCCCAGGGTGTTAAATATGTAGTCACTCCAGAACCTGTTCGACTTTAGAATCAAATTTTTATAATCATAAAATAAAAAGTGTTCAATAACCCCCGAAAAATGCTACCCGTAAAGTAGCTAACAAGCTTCTCGATCATGTAAGCTTTATAGAAAAATCAATTTTGATTTTTTAATTTATTCAGGAGTTATG
This sequence comes from Calephelis virginiensis, assembly GCA_002245475.1. Taxonomy (NCBI): domain Eukaryota; kingdom Metazoa; phylum Arthropoda; class Insecta; order Lepidoptera; family Riodinidae; genus Calephelis; species Calephelis virginiensis. Next base: position 123,397 of record NJDC01000384.1, read on the forward strand.
ACATCACACGCGGACAGGCACCCACATTCGCAGAAAGAGAGACACATTCATTTCATAATACCTCTATTTTCTGTCGAGGGTTGAAACGAGAAGAATATATCCTACAGGATTAAAATTCTTACTAACCAACCTCCCAGCATTGTGGTTATGGAGTTTCATCAAGGTTTTGATGTCGCTCCTCTTCCTGTACCGGCTGTCCATGAATTCCCTGGACTTGACCAGGCCGAATCTGACGTTATCGCTACATCCTCCCCATTGCCATCTATCACTTTGTGATGGAACTGGAACGGGAACTGACGAAACTCTTCCACGACGCGATTTCGGGATACCCTACGACAGTCTTTATGTTAAAATGACACACAGATTTTTTTGAAAGTTATTTTGTGAAAATTACTAGTATGAAATTCTCTTAAGTTGATACGAAGTTCATAATGCATTAGAAATAATTCAACATACTAAATTAAAAAAAAAATACACACGCATATGTTTTTTCATAACTTGCAATTATAATGTAACGCTAGCTGATCAAATTCCTACAGATCTGAGATAGAGTTGGATTGAAAGAGTTGGTGTTAAAATGAGAAAGGTCATGTTCCTCTAGTTCGGTCATGTGAAAGGAACGACAGATGATAAATTTTCTATGTAAATATACAATACGATATTTGATAAGAAGCTTATAATTCATCAATAGTCTTATAACCTGTCTAAAAAGGTTTTACGCGCGTAGACATATGCGGTATAAATTCGCGCATTCTCGAATAAGTCCATACGGCGAGTGGCATTTCCTGATTTGCAAGCAAGACAGCTGATTCGCGCGTACCATACGCGCAAGTCGAGATGTTCGGGCGCCATGTTGCTGCATCCTGAACTAAGTGCGTGTCCGTGGCATGTGATTTTTTTTAATGGAGCATAACTAGATAACTTCAGCAGTGTTTTTTTTAATTAATTTAAAAAAGGTAACCATAGAAAAAAGTATTTGTTCAATAAAAAAACATTTGAATATATTTAAATTAAGTGTCACGTTGTTTGTCCGCGATGGACTCTTAAACTATTTAACCGATTTCAATCAAAGTTGCATACCGTGTGTAGTTTGATCCAACTTGAAAGATAGGATAGCTTACATCTCAATTTATGATCAAAAAAATTACTATCCGAGCGAAGCCGGAACAGGCAGCTAGTAATATTATAATCATAATCATAATCATAATCATCATTTATTGCAGGAAACAGGGTAGTTACAATGAGATGTTACAAAACCGATAGTTCAATCCTATTTCACACTGGCATGCAATAATTAATATTTACTTATAATGCGTCTTTATTATTCTAAAATGTATGTATAGGATTTGGATTTGTAGGATGCTAAATCGTCGACTTTCTTTTTGTTTAATGTGTTTTCAGTGACGTCATACAAGCCAAATCACAACCGCTGTATTTGAGTCAATAGGCTTGGAATTTGAGTCCTTCTCTGTATAGCTACGCACTCAAGACGTGGTATCTGGACGCAATATCAATTGCTACGCGGGAATGGCTACGCGCGCAAAACACCCTTTGTGGACAGGCAGTGTAAGCCAGACTGAGTAGAGATTAATATCACTAGAGTATATATACTCTTTAGTGAATGTGTCACTCTATGGTGAATGACAAAATATATAAACGCAATTACGTTTTTCTTCTTTTCTTGCAAATACGCATTCGAATCGCTTTTCATTATAGTTATATGTTATATCCATACTACTCTTTCAAATGCAAAGTTGTGTTTGTTTGCCTCGGTAGAAAAGAAGCGAGTAAGGGTATATTTTCTATATGTGGAAATAGTTAAGAAGACGGAAGATGGCATAGGCTAGCTAAATCTCATTATGTAAACAATTCCCTGTAGGAGAGCTAAACTACTTTATTATTCGGGTGAAACTGCGAACAAATTCTAGTATTTAAAAAAAAAAATGGTTATCTTGGTATGCTTGCTTATGAGTTTTGATAAACATAAAATTTACAGGAACACAGCTCTTTCCAATATTGCCAGACTCTATTTTCGATAACTTAGTGCAAAATTGTTTAATGCGCCAGTTTAATTGGCACACAAAGGGACATCACATCATAAACAGTTGAATGAAAATCACCTTTTCGCAAGAGCACTCCAGAAGTGAACCAGCCGTACATGCCCGAGTGATCGCGTAAGTGACCCCGGCGGCGGTGATAGCATTCACGAAACCTGTCTCTCTGGTATCTGAAACAAGGTCTAACATCAGACATGTTATCTCAACAAAAGGACTAATTTCAAGATTTTAGTTAATTTTTCTATGGTCTAGCGGTCCGGGTGTTGGACTTGACTGCATGAGGTCCCGGGTTCGAATCTCGGGTCGGCCAACAAAAAGAAAATTGGGTTTTTCCAATTTTTAAAAATTTTTAGTTTTTATAAACATTATATTAATGGTTATCTGTATATTAATACATGATGCCAAAATTTTGGACCCCTTTTTACGAAAATTGCGTTGACGGAGGACTATGTAATTTGGCAACAAAAAAAAAGAAAATCGGGTTTTTCCAATTTTTTTTTTAAAATGTTGGTCGGAATTGGATATGTGCCCGGTTGGCGATAGGCACCTATCACATTGTGGGACTTAGTGTCTTCGGCTAATCGTGGGTGCCTTGGTTGTACATCTGCCTACCTCTTCGGGGAATGGGCGTGAAGATACTTTTTAGTTAATTTTTAAAATTATTTATTGATTTATTCCTTGTGATGGTCCGGGATAGTTAAGTGGAATAGGCTATTTAAAAAGTGATTGCAGAGGCCAGGCAGCTCGTAGAAGACGGGCACAGGATAAACAGGTTTTAATCAACGTAGACACTGGTGGTAGAAGCCTTGCAGTAGTTAGTCCGGGGTAGAGGTCCACCACCGCATCTATGATGAATTTGTCATGTTTC
>NJDC01000384.1:126839-154016 GCA_002245475.1 Calephelis virginiensis
CAAAATTTTGGACCCCTTTTTACGAAAATTGCGTTGACGGAGGAGTATGTAATTTGGCAACAAAAAAAAGAAAATTGGGTTTTTCCAATTTTTTTTTAATGTTGGTCGGGATTGGATATGTGCCTGGTTGGCGATAGGCTTGCCACCTATCACATTGTGGGACTTAGTGTCTTCGGCTAATCGTGGGTGCCTTGGTTGTACCTCTGCCTTCTTCTTCGGGGATGTGGGCGTGAAGATACTTTTTAGTTAATTTTTAAAATTATTTATTGATGATTCCTTGTGATGGTCCGGGTTCGTTAAGTGGAATAGGCTATTTAAAAAGTGATTGCAGAGACCAGGCAGCTCGTAGGAGACGGGCACAGGTTAAACAGGTTTTAATCAACGTAGACACTGGTGGTAGAAGCCTTGTAGTAGTTAGTCCGGGGTAGAGGTCCACCACCGCATCTATGATGACTTTGTCATGTTTTGGGCTTGAATGTAAGGTAATCGGTATATTTGCACAAAAGGTTTAACAGCCCGGATATATAACAGCGACGTATCTATAACATCTATGGTGTCTATTGGCTATAGTCCTATCTTTCCATCAAGAGAACCCTGTTCGATGACCTCTTAAATAAAAAAATAACAAAATAAATATGTAGCACCTCAAAATTACGTAGATTTCCTTAAATGTTAGTTTAATTTGTGTCTCCTAAAATTAGAATCAACAATAGTCAGCTTAAAAATAATTTTAGTTTACATTTTTGACAAAATAAAAAAAAAGCATTAGTTTTTCCGGTTTTTCTTTTGCATATGTGGAGATTCTTTCAGTTAATTTAAATTATTTGTGATGATTTAAACAATTAATTAAGTATTTGACGATTATGTTGTAAATTCAATTTATTGAGTTAGCAATAATACGTATATTACCCACTTATTCAATTAAAACTACTCATGTGAGGGTAGTTTCTACAAAGAAATATTAGTAAAAGTGAGTTAATTTGAGTTTCGATTCATTGACGTCTGTGCCTTCACATTAAGCGGTATTTTAGTAGAAAATAGTAAGTGTAGAAGAAATGTGACGATTAAAACTGGAATTTCGAGGAATATAAATCAATAAAATATACCATATTTGACTGCCTCGTTGGAAGAGAGTCTCTTATCTACGCTTAGTTCCACCGATCAAGGCTCAGTTTTGGTTCTCCATGGGTTTCCCAGGCATTTGTATGAAAAACTTATGTCTACACAACTTATGTCTGCATTTCCGGGTCTGGGTGTTTATTAAATTTATTCTGGTAGCTATTTCAGTATTTATATGTAAAAGAATCGTGGACTAACACCCATAACACAAGCATATAATTTCCTTACTTTGGGGTTAGATTCAATTTGCGTAGGTAGCTCATCCAGGGATATATTTTATTTATTACATATATTAAAAAGAACTGTCTGTTCTCATTATACTCATTTTTCTAAGTTATTTAAATATGAATGAAGAACCCAAAGGATGCCATAGGTATGTTATGATGAAGTTTGTATAACCTTCAAAGAAATGTTTCATGCTTTATAGAAAAGCCATAAACCAAGTAAACATTATGTAACACCTTTCGTAGCGTTTCACGAGTACTTGTTCATTCGCTACGCTGTGGCACCTTAGGGCTTGCTAGATATAAAATTCTGAAGCTCTCAAAGTCTGAACACAATACCACAAAGTGAAGTTGTTGACCCAAAAATCAATATTCACACGGCTGTAATAAACAACGATGGGCTTCACGAATCGAAGGCTCCATCCATAAAACATTTAAGTGTTATACGGTTGGTTAAAAATGAAAGCAAACATGATGTATTCCACATTCCCGTGTTGGCCCAAGACTCCTAAAATAATACAACAGACAACTCTTGCCAAGTGTCTGCATATTACTCACAAACTCTGACTTTCGTTGGATAGTTGGTACTTTTATTGTTTTCATTTTTCCTGAATTAGTAGCAGTGCATTTTTATAATACAACTGCTAGCTATTGTCATGTTCTGGTTTAAATAATTGTTGTCTATTTTTTAATTATTTTGACATTTCGGATGTAAATTGTTTCACAATTTTAAATGAAAACAGCTGAAATATTGACTATGAATATTTTTGTTACTATTTGACTTTTGTTATTTTACATTTTTAGAGTCATTTTATCATTTTGACTCTTTTGTCACAATTGACTTTATTTTAATGAACTGCAATTATATTTACATCTGTAATTTTTTAAAGAAATTATTTGAAATATTATACTTATTTGTAAACTATTTCGATTATTAAGGATGGATCAATTTGCGGATTCCGTCTATCTAATTAAGTAGTTAAGTACATATATACCTTAACAAATACGTGACATATATTTGGATATACATGTGTTACTATATCATATTATAGAACAGTATTTCTTCAACTGCTTCATTGGGTTATCTAATGAAACTTATAAACCTTAAAGCTCAAGTTTGAGTCTCAAATTGTCTACTTTTGTCAACAATATTGTCTATATCTCTGGATTTACGTGTTTCCTATTTGTAATTTGGTTTCTGCTTCATGTATTAATATCGTTGACTAGCACTCAAAAGACAAACATATAAAGTTTAGTTTAGGGTCTAGAGAGAGAGTTTACACCATTGTTCTACTAAATGTTATTGTTGATCATCTAAAGTTGTGTAAACAATTTAATCTTTTTAAGACTTTAGTGGTTTACTGAAGGTTATATGCTAATTTACCCAACTGATTGACTCTTTGGTCCGTATCGGTATTGAATTCAATTTTAGGGTTGGACATCTCAAAATGTGTTTTCAAACTTTTTACTAAAAGCAATGTTGCCCGGGATCAAATAAGTGCCCGGTGGGCAAAAACGTTTGCCATCTGTCTTATTCTCTCTCAAGGCACTTAGTTTGTTCTATTCAACAGATCTCGACTTGCATTTTTTTTAAATAAATGTGCACAAACGTGACATTAACATGTAAAGTTTAAAATTAAAATGACATAAAGATAAGCATAATTAAACTAGTCTTTGTTATTTACCATAGACGCCATTAAAGTTCATACCGGATCGAATGGAGTTCTTAACAAATGTTACATACAACATAAAAGATCTCGTCATAATGTTTGACGGTCGTTACGGTAATGTGTATTACAAGTGAGCTTAGCTATAACAATTAATGGTGGGTCAAACTGATGTTGGATGAATATTCAGATGGCATGAATAATGTGAAAATTGCTGAGCCCATCTTCAGCAGATTTGGATATTGAATACTTTAGGTCGATGACTTCATACAATTTGAATGGCTCGAGTTTAGATTGACTGTGATTTCTCGTCTAATTGTGGGTTTGTTCAACGATCGTTTTATTATACAAAGAATTTGATTTGAAATATAAAATTGGTTCCGTTAATCATTTCTATATAAAAATGCAAAAGTTTTGAAGAAGTTTGAATAGTTAATTACTTGGGTCTTGATTACTTCTTATGAATCCATTTGTGTAAAAAGCTAGCTTAGAACTTTTTTGAGCAAATTATAGCAATTTTTATGTTTTAGAATTTCGACTAACAGTTTTTAAGTTTTCTTAATTAAATCAAAGACTTTATTATAGCACAATCTAACTAGATCCGAGAAAGAGTGGGATTAAAAAAGTATTCGTGGACCCGAAGCCCCAGTTTGATATTTCACAATTAAATTGATCGGGTGTTATCCGAAGGTAGCGTGAAAAGTCTCCTAAACGTATTGTATTTTTTTGATATAGTATTGGAAGGAAAACAAGCAGATGGATTTCCTGATGGTAAGAAATTCACGCCATCCAAAGACACCACAGGTGGTAATGGCGCGTTGTCAACCTGAGGCGATGTTAGACTTCAAGCAAAAGTCAGTTTTCCGGCTACATTATCTTCCGGACTGGAACACGTCAAAGGCAAGCATTGACGTCATGGCGGCAGGAATAGGTAAGGCGGTGATGCCAATCCGGGCGAGTCGCAGCAAACCTTGTAAAATGTCAAGGTGTTAGTGAATGTAAGCCTAGGCTCTCCTTTTACGAGCTGCCTGGCAGGAAGGCAGGTGGTTTATTCTGCAAAGAAGCCTGGAACAACATTGCAAGGATCGTGACATTAGGCACTCGATGCTCTTTGACTACCCTGTAAGGGACTTTAAGATGAGTAAGTAAACTTACAAATCCTACAAACTCGTGTAGTATCAGTATAAGAGACAAAAGTTAAAACACACAAAAAATAAAAATATAATTTATATGCACTTGCAAGAAAAGTAAAAAAAAAAAAACATAAGGCGAGTTTTTCCCTAACTACAGAAACATTTTGATAAACCTAGCTAGATCCCTTCTTAGGTACTACAATGTGCCTACTGCCGAAAAGCTCGTTAGTTTTATTTTTGCTTGTTTTGAATCTCTTACTGGCCTACATAATCTATTTCGGCATTTTGTTATATTATAAACTACAATTTTTATATTGCTAGACTGTTGTGAAATGCATGAATGTTAAATCTAAATACATACCTATACTAGCTGTCCCGGCGAACTTCGTTCCGCCCTTTGTATGAAAAAATATTATATTGATTCAGTTTGTATGAAAAAATATTATGTTGATTTCCCATTCCATTCCCATTTTCCCTGCAATTGTCCCAGTTTTTCTCTGCTTAAGAACCTTGTCCTAGCAATGACTAACACAATACAAAAAGGATTACCCAAATCAGTCCATTAGTTTGGAGGTTATGCGCTTACCAACACATTTAGCGATTCATTTTTATATTATAGATAAATGAAACTCCATTTCCCGTTGTCATCGTATCATGCCTTTACGTAGTAACGTTTCTTTTGTTGTCCGTAATTTTCAGTAGGAGGATCTTATAAAGAGACAAACCGAAGAAAATTAACTATAGGCAAAATAGTAGAAACAATTCTTTTTTTTCCATACAAATTGTTACTAGTTGTTAATTACAAGCGGTACGAAGTTCTCCGGGTCGGCTATATATAATATAATGACAGATGAAAAATACATAGAAATCTGGCACAGATAAATACATATTTTTAAAGATAAATACATACATCTGACTAGATAGTAGAGTTTCGCAGCGACTCACTCGGATTGGTACCACTTTTCTTGCCGTCTTATGAAGTTATCGTCATGACGTGTTCCGGTTTGGAGGGTAAGGTAGCCGGTAAACTTACCTTTGCTCGAGGCCTAACATCCCGGCCTCAGGTTGGCAACGCACCATCCCCACCTTTGGTGTCTCTAGGCGGTGTGAATTTCTTACCATCAGGAAATCCGTCTGCTTTTTTGCCATCCAATATCATAAAAATATAATAATTTTAAATACGGTTCAATATCTTACAAATCTCCATAACCACCGAATAAAAGGCGTCAAGTCACAGATACGTTGATGTCCACGTAGTTCAGTGATAATAGTGAGGCATTCATTAAGTCGAGATTAGATAAGTCCGGAGCTACGCAATGTGCAGCTGACAGAAGATGGCCATCGGCCGCGCCTATCGACCCCATGCTAATTGGCCCCGTATACCTCGGATGCCGTATCGTCGCTGAATTCCGCCAACCTGCCACCCGTCCAAAGAGATACAGTAAAATTTATTGCACAAACAATTTATATAATTGACATGCGACAAAAAACGGGAATACACCCTATACGAAATACAGTAGGTAATTACGTCGCATCAAGTTGTTATGGCTTTAGGACGGATCTCTCTGGCGTTTTGAAGTTGCTTTACAATCTTTGAGATGACTTGCAGTTGACGAAAAATTGCCATTACTAAAACGAAAATGGTGAATTACTATGGTATTTATTACTACTATGTTGTTTATGTCCAAGTTTTTTTCTCACATTCATAGTGTATGATTTAAGGCATAATAAGTGAAGTATTTTTTTAACTTGTTTTATATAAAAAAACAGGTTGCACTCGGGGAGTGCCGGTAGAAGTGAAAACTTAAATTAACGTTGTGCATTTTTGATATTTTGGAATGGTTAGGGAATAGTTTTGCACGAATTGCTTCAATTATCAGTATGAAAGAAGTATCATTTATGTGGTAGAATACAATATTAATTTATTGCGCTATCGTGCACAAACATGACAACACGAGCATTCGCGCAAGCGCCCTGCGCCGTCTTATTCGCACAAGCACCCTGCACCGTCCTACGAATTTTTGTCTTACGAATCAGATCACGTGTCTTGACGAGAGTCTAGAAGTTTTTACCCTCCAAAAAAAAGTGCGCAACGCCGCTAAAGAAGTTTTCACTTAAAAACTCTTAAACTGAAACCTGAGGTGAGGTATGTGATTTAACATTCTGTGCTACAATCTAAAAAAAGATTCACTAAATAGATATTGCCCGCAGGAACGTAGGAACGTTTTAAAGCTTCAATAACTAGCACCACACAAAAAATATACCATAATATTACTTAGTTTTGATGTGAAAGAAGGACAAATAAACGCATTCTGGTATTATGTTTATTATGTTTTCCGCGACCTCGTCCACACGTAGTTAATGACGGGGACAAAACATTTTCTTGAAGTAAAAGGTATCCTAATTTTTGACTCGGATTATAAGCTACCTACTACAAAAAAATTGGTAAAATTCGTTTTGGCATTTTTATGTACAAATGGGATACGCTGACTTTAGACGAAATGGTACCTATAGGTTCAAATTCTGTCTTGACGAATTTTTTTTTCCAAATTTTTAGGACACAAATCTACAAAAAATTTAACAACCCTTATTTTGAGTTCTATCTTTCAAATTATTGTATTCAGTCTGAATTATAGTGTTAGTAGCTATTACTATTTTTCAAAGGCTATTTCATAAATAGGTACAGATTTAGTTTTAATACTGTTCCTTTACTGACCGCCTCGTTCGGTCGAGTGCCTAGCGTACACGCCTAACTTACATCGACTAACCGCAAGGCTCGGGTTCGATTCCCGACGGAGACAGGTGTGATGAACATTTAGATGTCTGCATTTACGGGTCTGGGTGTTTATTAAATTTATTTATTCTGGTATATAATTAAGTATTTCTATATATTAGAATCGTTGACTAACACCTATAACACAAGCATAATTTATCATACATTAAAACTATTGCCACATTTTAACGGGCGAAATTTAACTAACATTGTTTTAAATATTAAAATACAAATAATTTAATACTCTTCTCAGTTTAGCCACAGGTCGTAACCTCGAACAAAAGTTATATGTGAAACGGTTTGGAGGGTATTTTTTTAATAACTAGCTTTCAGTCGCAGCTTTATTATCGTTCCAAAAGGTAATAAATTGTTATTCTGATGTATAACATCTAGGACTATGAAGTTTCTTCCAAACCGTTCACTAGTTTTCCCGGGTAAGAGTAACAAATATTCATCCTCACAAACTTTTGCTTTAAAAGTATAGCAAGATTATGTGTATTATTAAAATACATCTACATTAAACAAGAAATAGAAGTTAAAAGTTGATTTCCTGCTCTATAACTTCATAATACCAATTTTTATGTACTTCCGACTAGGACTGCGCCATTTTCTTAAAAACGTACCAATACTTCTTTTTAATTTTTATCATATAATGATAATAAATGGTTTGCTCCATGTGCTTTAAATAGATATCTATTGTATTTCGGGGTGGTAGAAGACATGGGTAACTTAATGAAGCGTTTTTGACTTATAGGTTATTGGAATCTGAATTTAAAATTATTAGCAATAACTGGCATAAAACTATTTAGTCTAATTTATCTAATCTAGACTTACAAACAGTTTCTGAAATATCAATCAATTTTATTTCATTATCTCTTCGTAATGAGTTCAAATTAGAAGTCTAAATTAAAACAGATAAATTATAAATCAACATTGATTTGCGTTTAGGAAACTAGGGGTAAGACTGACGTGTTCATTTATTAATATTATTATTTTTATGATATTGGAAGGCAAACAAGCAGATAGATTTCCCGATATTGAGAAATTCACGCCGCCTAGAGACACTAAAGGTGGAAATGGTGCGTTGCCAACCTGAGGCCGGGATGTTAGGCCTCGAGAAAAAGTAAGTTTACCGGCTACCTTACCCTCCAAACCGGAACACGTCCATGACATTATGGCGGCAGGAGTAGGTAAGGCAGTGGTACCAATCCGGGCGAGTCGCTGCTAAACTCTACCACCTAGTCAGATGTCAAGGTGTTAGTGACGGTGAGCCTATGCTCGCCTTTTACGAATTGCCTGGCAAGGAAGGCAGATGGTCGATTCTACCAACACGGTGAAAATTTAGTTTCCTATTTCATCAATTACTATTTCATTTTATTTTATTACAATTACATTAACTTTCTATCATGAGATAAAACTTCTTTATTCCATGATAAATACGCAAGTAATTACATCGCATCAAAGTTGCGAAAGCTTCAGGATATCTCGTCAAGGATGTGTCCTCGGTTGGTATTACAAAAGGAATGTCAATTTCGAAATATACTAGACGTTTAGAGACGAAAAAACCGGCGTCGCTGAAGAGACGAGGGTGGATCGCATGGGAACAGGTTCGGATGGATGCCGAGGACGCCATGCTTTTTCATACATTGCGCTTTCGACAGGACAGTGTCGACACTCGCCCGTCATTATAAATCCGCGGCGGTAAGCTCAAGCGGAACATTCTTCGCGATCCATCCGCGTTATGTGGGGTAATTATCGCAAAACGCGGTCCCGACCCGCAAATATGTCGTTGGGAACGATGGACATGACATTCTCATCACCAAAGGCTACCTTTTTTCTAGCGTCCCCTACCTCAAATACGTTCTGCTCCAATCCCACACCATTCCAGGGCCGTCTTAGATTATGCTGGGGCCCAAAACAATTTGCAGCCCTTTTGGAATATAAAGAAGTATTTTACAATTTTTTTTCACTATGATTTTTTGGGTAATCAATTACATTATTTTATTACAATATGTCATTAATAATATTTGTATGCTGCTGATTTTTTATGATTACGATACTAGTTTCTTTCGTGCTTTCTGTTGAGCAACATCTTCTATTAAAACCTCAAACTCAATTTTCTGAAGAATGTTACTTTCTATGCTCATAATTATTGACAAATTAGTTAATCGTTCTTAAGCTGAAAAATTGAATGCTCAAGAATTAGGGCAACGAAAAAACGTAACGCACCCAGCCAAAATATTTTAAGGTTAAAATTGAATGAAATAGTCGATACTTCGGGGCCCTCTGAACCTGGGGGCCCTGGGAACTGGTCCCGTGCGCCCTTATGGTAAAGACAGTATTGCCGTTCTCATATATTTGGAGCAATGTATTTTTTGTAAAATGTCGGTATCTCCAATTGAATAATTCAGTGAAATTGTCAATCAATCAATAAAACCTATGGATCAAATCGATTCACACTCGTAGGTTGTACCTTCCATAATGCTTCAGTTTTTGTGGAGACAAAATACTCGACCGTTCCGCCATTCAAGTTACCTTCCTGCCATACAAGTAGTCAATCAAGAGCACGTGGTGTGGACATCTCATGAAAATGCTTTTCACGGATTGGTTAATTGTCAACTAGTTGAACAACTACTCCAGCGAGGCCATGAATTGAATAACTGGTTTGAAGAAATGTGAAAGAACTTCATGAATAAGATAAACGCGAGTTGTGGTAATAAATAATGTACAACAACGGTTTAATTAGAACTTTAAACGTGGATTGCTTTTTATCGGCCATTTCCGTAGCCATTTTAAATAACTGTTAGTTAACTTAATAAAATTATTCATAATGTTTTGGAGCATGGATACAAATCTAAATTAATTGATCTATCATTGTGTAAAATTACTTAATCCATAAGTCGATTTATGTGTGCTTGCGTGCGTTCGTGCGTGCGTGCGTGTGTGTTTGTGTGTGTAACGGAAGGACCGATTTTAATACAGTTTTAAGAAAATCTTAGGATGAGTGATTTTGTGTAATTTGATGGCGATCGGATGAACAAAAGTTTTTTTTTGTGTATTTTGTACATAATATTCGTTTAATAGGATTACTCTTGTTCTTTTATTGAAACAGGCTCCTTTAAGATGCAAATGAAGCCACGGACAATAGCTTGTAATTAATAATTGTTTAAAATTATTTTCGGGTAATAGGACCCTAGACATATTTTCGAATGATGTCATTTCCAAAAAAAAAAATTAAGATTCGAAAAAATCACAAAAAAAATTGTCACAGCTGCCTGCAGCAGGAAAGGTAGAATGTTCGACTCCTACTTTTTTTATTTATATTAATCCATCAAAAGTGAACCGATTTTAAAATTTCTATTTCTATTTAAAAGAGCGTACTTCAGAGGTGTTTGCGTTGCCTATAAGTCTGGATCTGCTAATGGAAATCTTAGGGAACACAAGGAAAATAGTAAATTTTTGTGTGTTTGCAGTTTAACTGTGCTTTTTTTCCTATTATACACAAAACTTTCGACAACCTGTGCAATGTCACTAATATTTTCTGGACGGACACTTTTTGACTTGACGACATACCAACGGTAGCTTTGCCGGGAAAGGCACAATGCCGTGCTTGTGCTTCATTTTTCTTTTTTGATAGCGATACCTTCTAATATAAGCTCAATAATATAGTCCTACCGGACCCGTTGCCGGCGACTTCGTCATATCAGTGCTTCTATAAATTGAGCATATATCAGTATATCTGTGCAAAAAATACATATTATTCTCGAGTGAGTCGGCGTTGAATAAATTTTAATTCAAATTTTCTTCCCTCATTATAGATAGCCTTTTAAGAGCTGAGTTTTAAAATGAAAGTTAAATGAACTATTATTTTACATAAATGCACATTAAATTTTATTAAAATCGATCAAGCGGCTAAGTCGCCAAATTCTAACAGCCAGAAAGACAGACTTCCCCATTTATTTTATAGGTATTCGGCAATCCTTATGGAAGAGTGAACTTTGTACATTGAAAATTAAAAAACAGCGCTGGCGACTGAAAACAAAAATATTAATACATTTTAGCATATTTAGAACTTTTCTTTGACTGCCTTTTTTTCCGACTACGTAATCCATTCCGATTGTAACGAAATTTAGTAGATAGGTGCTCTATGACCTAAATTAGTTATAGGCTACGTTTCATCTAGCGAACTCAACCCTTGGAGGGTTAGGAGAAGTTTAAAATCATGATATAAATTATACTTTATTAACCATACTTTATTTTTTTCTTTGTTTATTCTTATTATATATTATTCTTATTTGTTTCGTAGTATGTATTTTACAAATTTTCTAAGTCAAAATATTTGTAGTTTAAGAATGACAGGCACAACCACACTAAGTATAAAAAAGTATCTTCGCGCCCATATATACCTATATCCATATTCCGAAAGTAGACGCACAACCAAGGCACCCACGATTAGCCGAAGACACTAAGTTCTACAATGATAGGTGGCAAAAAAGTACAAAGTTTGCTAATTAATTTGATACTCGGAATGGAGGATATTTTAATGTATAGGTCCAATCATACCTATATTACGAGTATGAATGCGAAAATTTGTCCGTCTATTACTTAATTTATTATTAATTTAGATCGGGTGAGCGCTTACAGCAGCAAGTCGCGAAGTTGCGAGTCAGCTTGTTCTTAATAAAACGAATTAATCAAGTAAAGCGTAAAAGTATTTACTGCAGAATAGAAATACCTTGGCTAACGTCAAGCTGAAGATAACGCAGCCGCGAGATGATCTCACACAACCCTCACGAGGATTCTGTATTTTACAATTTTAATTTCATTTATATCGGTGTAGGTATCACAAGTCATAAGAGGAAGAGTTTTTTGATTATTATAATACTCAGTAAAATTCTTTTTTATAGTGTAGGATCGCGTGTAGGAAGACGTTCCAGTTGACAAAATAGACACAATTTATAACAACTAACAATGTTGAGGGTGCGTTGCCGATGTAAAGTAGAATTTCGTAAATAAGTTTACTGACAACCCTTCCTATTATGTTTGAACATGACAAAGTGGTAGTAAAAGGCATTTTGGAATGGTAATGTCCCTTATACCACAACCACACGACATCGATACAACTATAACTTTGGTGTCTCTAGGCTACGGTTGTCACCATCAGGTTTGCTTTTTTTGCTATCTCTACCCATTAAAAAGAGCTTGAACAAATGGATTTGTTTCAATATGTCCAGTTATTACTTGCAATTTTGCCTAATAATTTTATCACAGACAACTTTTACCTTAATTTTTAACCTCCCTGTGCAATTGTGCATCCTAGTTCAAATTATAAATAAATATTTCTTGACAAGTTACACAAATTGAATCTAACCCCAAATCAAGTAAAATAGATGTTTGTGTTATGGGTGTTAGTCAACGATTGTAATTCATAAAAATACTTAAATAGATAGCAGAATAAATTCAATAAACACCCCAGACCCGGAAATGGAGACATATAAATGTTCATCACATAAATGTCTGACCCCGTTGGGATTACAACTCCAGCCTCGCGGTGGGTCAGTGTAGTTAGGCGTGTAGGTTAGCTACTCGTCTAGGCGGCTAAAATCAAAATCAAAGCCAATATAGTTTTACCACCATTAACTTGACAAAATTAAAGTATTATTTACTATTTCTTAACTGTTTACTAGTTTTATTTTTGACCAACTTTTGCTCACTATTTCGCTCAACAATTGTACCACAGGCAAAGTCAACCGGACGTTCCCGCTAGAAACTGATAACTGAAACTAGCTGGATGATACCGATCACCCCATCCGCTGTGATCTATAAATTAATTCTTCACACACTCCCCGTAAGGAATTTTAGATTCAATGTGTACTTTACCACTTTTTATTGCAGGGATGTGATGACCCTATCGTTCGTTGATCTCTTAACTTACCATCATGATTACAAACTTTTATGTGTAGCTTTTTTAACGTATGGTAGTGTGGTGGACGGTGGTAATAATTGATATGTTGATCGCTTCGCTGGTCGAGAGGATTTGGTTCCCGGAAAATAATCAGTTAACTGTACTTTTGGCTCTGAGTGTACCTATTCATCAATTATTCATACATTAATTATTTCAGCACAAATTTAATTATTTTGTAGGCGAACATTTTTCGTTGACGAACACTTACAACAGAAGCATATAATGTGCTTACTTTGGCTAAGATCCAATTTATGTAAATTGTCTAGGGATATTTATTACTAGATTATGAGCCTCCTTCTACATACTTCCTGATTGAGTAAAGGTGGAGAAATCGCAGAGCACCTGCATATTATATCATTATCGTCCACTCTACGTCAATCAGGTGTCTAATAGGCTCATCCTGTTATAAATCCATGAGAGAAATAGATAAAGCACTAGTTTTT
This sequence comes from Calephelis virginiensis, assembly GCA_002245475.1. NCBI lineage: Eukaryota > Metazoa > Arthropoda > Insecta > Lepidoptera > Riodinidae > Calephelis > Calephelis virginiensis. The sequence continues at coordinate 140,164 of NJDC01000384.1, forward strand.
TCGATTCTGATAAATACAATATTCTATTACAGGAGAAATACCAGCACGTACTTGTACATCATACATCATGAAGTTGAGTGAAACATGGGATGTGATGTTTCCTAGCGGACCTGCCAGGTATCGTGTGTCATGCGAACCCGGCGTCATAAACATGTATGTCATGTTACCTCCGCGATTGCGCGGCGTTCCTCTCATAAAACGATAATACTCCAAGAGCAGGTGAATCTTTTTCGATTCCAAATTATTTTATCAAAGCTGTTGCAATTATTTAAAAAGTTACAAGTGTACAATAGAATTAGTGTTTTTTTTATATCACACCAACTGTAGCCGAGGTTGTAGCCTCCTATGGAAGTCATTTCACCAACGAGATTCCGTTAAGATATTTGGTTAATGGTTAATCTATTTTTATCATCAAGGATTAATTTATACAGTATAAAATATTTCCAATATGTTCTCGAATATGAAATTCCTAAAAATCGGTTTAATCACTTTTTAGGATGTGTATAAGTTTCTAAACTAAACAGCCTTATAACTACTACTGTAATACTAATATTAGTAGGGATATTCGTCGAAATCCCAATGAGTGCTGACGACAGACAATACAACATGTAAGTGTAAAAGATGATATCTATGTTCCGAGTAACTCCTTGTTGTGCTGCTTACTTCGCAAAATGATATGATGAGTACAATAGAAAATTAAATTTAAAAAATGGCATATTATATTCCTTAATCCCAAAATTTTAAATTTTTTACAAGTAATGTAAAACACAGTTATATTTCTTACATTATTATTCTATTTTCATATACCTAACAAAAATAATTTATTTTTAGACTGTACTAACATAAATAATTATTTTAAAAACTAAATAAATACGCCAATAAAAGTTTAAGATTTGTATAAGTTAAAAATTCTACTCAGAAATTGATTACAACATAAATAAATGTCTGTCTAAAATTTACAGATATTGAACTCAACCGTAGACAAATCATAAGATTATGAAATGAGTATCAGTCAACGATACTAGGTGCATTAAATTATATACTTACAGAGTAATGTTTGAAGGACAAGCCAAATTTTGAGAGAAGGTTGCGAATCGATAACACTTTCAAACTTAACATTTGCGAAGTAATAAAATAATAAAAGAAAATGCAAATTATAAGTTTCATCCGACGCCACATAAAAAATGCATGTTTATAACATTAACTCGAAGTCTTGAGTCGTTTTAAGTATGACGTAGCGTGACAACAACTGAAGTATTACCGCGGACTATTTGTAATGAATGTTTATAAAAATAAATATTACAATTTGGCAGTCAATATTTAAAATGCATTATCATTTTAACCTTAAGTCCCTTATATTAAAATTTGGCCGGTCTTTTGAAAATAACCCTGTATATTACTATCCATATACCATTAAATAAACACTTGAGCTCCGAAATATGGAGACGTACATGATACAATATACAATATGATACAATAAGCACAAATGTATTTCATTATTAATAAATATCCGCTAGTAGTGGGTGCACTGGTTTTACCTCATCTTACCTTTTCTGGGAGACAAGCATGAAGATACTTAAGTTGACATATTTACATACTGCTTATAAAATTTAGTTAGTACATGAGACAAAAGTCCTAGCAGACATCTCAACAAGAAGATCTCATGTGAGGGCATAAGGCCGATAAGATGACTTCGGGGATAGCAAAAGCATGTAGGTATGTGACAACGGTCACGAGCTCTCGGGCTATAAAACTTCTTTATTTACAACATACCATGACAATTAACATAGTAATATTATGTCACTTTCAGAACGTTTTGATTTTATCTTCAGGGAACTTTATCCCTTTTAATAGGCAGAGTGAATCTAATCAAGATTGGCTTAGGTTATTAATAATGTGTTCGTCAAAATATTTATTCAAGTTAATTTAATTTTATTGGCTTTTTGTATGTTTTTATTACTTAATTAAATTATTCAGTAAGTTATTAATACATTTTGTTTGAGTATAACTTTAGTTTGTGATAGGCATCTCGTGTTATTGGATCAAATAACGTTACTCAATTAAAAAAAATCTTAACGCCTTTATCCCCTAAAAGGTAGACAGAGCAAAACATAAAATAATAGGTGGCAATCAAGAGGGCACTTAAAAGCGCGGTAATACAGCTTTATATAGAAAATTAAAAAACACATCGGCTCTGAAATCGAACCCGAGAACTCATGTAGTCAATCACAATACTGGGTCAGACTGCGAGGCGATCGTTCTAGTTAAATGAAAATGCCACATCATTAGTGTACCTACTAGTTTCATCTCAGATAATTTTTGTGTGGGTAACCATTGCGCTGTTTGAGCAATGCATACATGATAATTATTAAAGTTTCTTATTGTGATTTGTTCGTATGTTTGTTTGTATGTTCTATATGCAAGTTGTCACTTCGCTGCATTCAGAATGACAAGAACTAAACCAAAACCATTTTACGAAGCCCAAATCACCATTTTAAGACTTCCTGCCTAACATTCTAATGTTCGGCGCAACAATCAAATCTGACCAGAGAACTTCACAAGCATACATACTACCTAGATATCTTCATGTCAAGTCTCCTACAGGATAGGCTACATGCCAAGCGACAGATCTTTCTAGTTTCCTCCATATCTACTCTTTTCTACTAAGTCAGTTTCGAAGACTCTTGACACCACTTTAGGATAATATCTAATAGATTTTTTTATATGAGAGGTCAGCAAACTAGCCCATAATAAGAGATGACCGTGCCCTTTAGACACTATAGATGTTACGCTGTCCTGTTGCCTGGATGTTAGGCCTATTTTGCAAGTCTACCTAGCCGGTAGACAAATAGACAGAGTAATTATCCCTGCCTAGGCAAGTTGCTGCACAGCACTCTGCATCTTATTAGTGATGACCTGTTTTTTAATCACTGCTCGCCTCTCACGAGCTGCCTGGCAAAGAGGATAATAGTCTAATCTACTCAGTGAGCCCGCACCAATTAGGAGAAAATTTCGTCGAGGAATGTTAACTTTTATCTTCCCGGGACCATCCATCCATATTCGGCATTGTGTATTCGTATTCGCATGTATCTATTTTGCCAACCTTTCTTCGACATTCTTTCCACACAGCCAAACCAACACTATTTGTTATTTTATATATTGTTTGCCGATTCTTCTCTGGCTAGGTTTGGAAACGGTGGTAGTTTACGGTACATAGGGATAAATTAATTTACATTCTAAAAATTGTGTGTAGTAATAAATAATCATGTAATCTCAAAACAAACAAAAAACAGTGTGTAAATAGTAAATCGTGAATAAATAATTAAAAACATATTAAAATATTTGCACACCACAAGTTGGTAGAATATGTAGGAACGCTTAAATAATTTTGTAACATCTTTGTAACACTCATATTCCGCAAATAAATATTTTTTCTTTCTTTCTTTCTTTCTTTCTATAAAATACTTTCAATACCACTCTTTTTACTAGAGTAGCGTATGTGTTAGTATTCATACTACTCACTTATTTACAAGCTTTCACAGAGGTCGAATATTGTTATTGTAAGGTATTTTATGAACCATGTACTTATTATCCTAACAGTGTTTTACAGCAGTCTATTTTTTTGAAGTGAAAACTTCTTTAGCGCACTTTTTTTGGAATGGGTAAACTTCTAAACTCGCGTCAGGACACGTATTTTAAATTTATTTTATGTATATCATAAAAGATGCGATTGAGTCAACTCAAGCAAAAACTAGTATTTTAATAAAACAAATAAAACTCATTAAAACTATTAAACAACACAAACACCATAGATTACGGAATACAAAAAGGCACTTTCGAAGAACTAATTGAGAGTCGAAAGCTACATTTGAAACTTAATTTGGAATCTTGTACTGAAACTTTATAATTAAACTGTAGATTATAAAAACGTCCAACGAATAAGATCAGCTAGCACAATACATCGAGCTGTCACCGTGACCGCTTTGGAATGCTTAAACGAACCATTTTATCTCATCTGATTAATTCAAATATTTAACGCAATAAATATGGGGTAAAGTGGGGATAGGGACCTCGTAACGTTGTCAACGTGACACAGAGTACGCGGGGCAATTGCATCAGCGTCAGCGTGTCACCGCGGGGCTATTGTGGCCTCATAGCCGATATACGAGCGTCTGAACGACCACCTGATTTATCGACGTCAACCCGGACCTTCGCCGTCCGAATAAAGCGCATTCTCACGCTCCCGAACGCACGCGAACGCTCCCGTCTCCTGTATTTAAATTGAACGATTTCTCATTCCTTTCCCCCAGATATTTTACGTCGGGTAATACGATACGACACTGTCCGGCTCTTTCTGCAAGTTTTCGCGTTCGTTTTAACCCTCAGCTGCTATTGTTCACTTGTCAATTTCTTTAGCTAATGCGAGTAAACGTCTCATTATGCGGTGCGGTGCGTCTGCGTCGCGTATTGCATGTTGTGACAGCAACCACCCACCGGAAGAGGTCGAGCGTCATTCAGTCGCGCACAATACGCGAATACTATATTCTTATGTCCAATGGTTAATTTGAATGGGTTGTGCTTTAATGGGAATTAGCTCTGTTAAGGCGTGCATCAGACGATGGCTATGTTAATTGTTTGGCAAACTGTTTTTATAATTGACACCTAATTAACATGTGAGTTTCAATGGGTCAAGAGAAAACGTTTTGTCTCAAGGGACTTTACTGCAGTATTTTATAAGGTTGGAAGGCTAACGAGCATACGAATTTCCTGCTGGTAAGATGTATATGAAAATGGTGCGTTGCCAACCTTAGGGTGGAATCCATCGAGATATACCTACAATACACTAGACACGAGTACTGTCTGCGTCACAAATGGATGAGGTGTTGTTGTTAGTCCGGGCGAGTCAACACATGACTATTGCCTCATTAAGGTAAAGGTGTTAGATAATAAAGAAAAGAAATGCTCGCCAATTTCCTCTGCTTGGTAAAAAGCTATGGGTCATGTTTATCGAACGCCTGGATCGGCACGAGGAAAATGTATATCAAAGTGTAAAAATTCTTTATCTCGTAAAATATAGTAATAAAATTATCTAAGTTAAAATGATCTTAAAAAAACAGATCAAAATTATGACAAATAACTTTAAAATAAATGTTTCGGCCAAAGAAAAAAATATATCAAAATGCATTTCTAAGCTTTGCATTTTTGATATATTAGAACTAATGTAATGATACAAAATATTGTGTTGATGTTGCAGGATCTAAAAATAATTTTGTGAGTAATAAGGTAAAATCAATTTTTCCGTTATTTTTTACATAACTATTAAAACCCCTGTTAGGAGTGTCAACCAGTACTTATTAGTATTTATCTGGGTGGCAGAAGTTTCCGCAAGGTTTGATGAGATAATTACGGCCTTACGACTTCCTGTGATCATAACAACTGGTATCATTATCAGGTTCACCTTAAGAACTCTTAGAAGAGAAATTACCCACCCTTTTTCACATTTCTTTCCAGTACACTAAAGTTGTTTTATCTTTTTTTCTAAGAGAACTGCAAGCATATTAATAGGTAAATGATCTAAAATACAATTTAATACTATGTCATAAATTTCTAAATATGGTAGTAATTTGTAGATCGCCCCTATAATCTCCGGAATCGGACTTGACTTCTTGAGGTCTTCCATCTCGGGCAATAAAAAAATAGAAAAAGCATATTTTCCGTTCTGTAATAAAAACGGATTTTGCCTGATTATGCAATAGGCTTGCCACTTGTTACATTGTGGGACTTAGTGTCTTTGCCTCGTCGTTGCTGCCCTGATTGTACCTCTGATTACCTCTTCAGATATGGGAATGAAGATATTTTTAGAAATTAAATCTCTTGCCGATTGCAAGTTCGAGCGTCGAGTCATTTGTTGGTAACATCGTGAAAACACGCAAAGATACCACTGCTTAGGTATTCATTGGGGAGTCCTGTAGGTCTAAAATTAGTGTTAGCCATTTCCGGACTCTGGGCAGTAGAATAGGATAGTCGGTAAATACATTCTGTAAGAGCCTTAACATACAAGCTTTAGGGTATCGATGACTTCTATAGGCGATATAATTCACTTACGTTTAGGACATACGTCTGCTTGTTTGCTTTCCAATCCCACAAAAATAGGAAATTGTACACGCGTAGTATTTCATGCAGCACATTGGCCAAAGGTATAAATTTAAAATAATTACAAAAGTAAAAACATTTTTTTTCTAGAAAATAGATAGAATTTTTCTCGGAAAAATTTCAATAAGTACTTTAAGGCATGAATAATGGTATTCGAAATCTGCCATCTACTTAAATCAATGTATAATGTATGTATCATAATGAGTTAAATACAACAGACACAGACATAAAAAATAAACTCGGCAACGAAGTTGTCACTAATTAAAAGCACCATTACGAATCAGTGATTCAACAAAAAGTAAACACTTTATTCTAAGTAAAGCTGAAACAAAAAGTTCAAGTGGTATAATCCGTTAAGGGATTATAAATCCTTAAAAGCCATTAGAAGAAAAAGTTATTGCGGTCTCTCAACCTATTTTAGCATAGGGAGTATTTCCTTTAATTTGGCTGGCAGGCTTGCATCAAGCGACAGTGACAAGTGTGGGATGTCGGCCGCTCGCGCCCGTCTGTCATTTTGACGGACAGACGGCCGGTTGTCCTCAAGAAAAAATAAAAAAGCAGAATAATCCAGCACTTGATTATGAAAGAGACGCGAATATACTAGAGAAAGAGTGAGAGAGATGGTAGATTCAAAGACAAGCAATCTTGTAGGTTCCGTACACGATGGCTGCGAGATATCGCCTCTACCAACAATTTTGTGCTTGAGACGCCGATTACTCTGCGACGTTGGTGTTTGACTTTCAAATAACTCACTGCTATTGTTTATAAGGACTTGAGCCAAGGGGCTGACAAGCTATATCCAGCAGTTATAAATATTTAGTTCGAATTTATTTGCAACTTCGCGAATTATATTTTTGGAGAACTAATAAATATCAGAGTAAATGCGAGACCTTTTTTGGCATGTTGGTATTAACTTGGTTATAATAGATTACTCGATTTATAATGCTGACTTCTTCAGACAATATGTCAGATGTGTATAAATAAGACTATTGAATTTACAATTGTTCATGAAGAGTCATCCTGTAGTACTTTACAATATTGTTTGTTTTTTTATGTCATTGGAAGATTATCAAAATGAATTACTGATAGCAACACATTGTACGCGTCGCCCTTAGATGCCGGATATTATGTTAATGACCTGTTGCCAACTTGAACGTCGGATTTTGATAAGTTCAGTTTTTATCGGCCCTTCAATGTAGAACATCACAATGGAGTAGTAGAGTAATGGACTCTTAGCAGCAGGAATAGAAAATGGTGGTAGAAATCAGGACGAGACACTGTAAGTCTCAACCTTGAGTGTAATGTGGCAACATTATGACTACACTGAAAAAAATGACTTTGCCAACTAATAACTAGGATTTGAAGTCTCTTGCTACCCTACCTTGCAAAACCAAAAACGGAAGTGAATTCCAGCTCAAATAGGTTAGCCGTTGTTACTTTACCGGGTGAATTGTCCCGAAACTCTGTATGTGACAAAAATCAACGATTGCTCTTACTAAACATAATCTATACATTAATACGTGAAGCAAAAATTTTAAACCCCCTTTTTACGAAAATTGCGCTGACGGAGGAGTATGAAATTTGGCACACTTATAGTTTATGTGTAGGAAAAGTGCAGAACGCTAATATTTTTTAATGATAATGTTTATAAAGTGCATTAATTCAAAAAATAAACATTACACGTACTACCATGTTTGACACACACAAACAAATATATTGATGATAACGATAAAAGATCGCAGATGGACTAAATGGCGCTCAGACTATAATCATACAGTTTGGAAACAAAGTACCTAGTTGGTCTTGAGAAATGAAGACAGCGTTCTTATCAACAAGATATTAAAATTGATTATGATCGAATTTCGACCAATGGGCGACCACTAGTGCTTAATAAATATGTGTTCTATGCCTATGGATGACATATTTAAACAGAGTAAAACTGCAAAACATACTTGAATTGTAACATTATGCTGTCTATATAAGCACGTACCTAAATATGTGTTATCAAGTATGACTTCAAAACAAGCAATTAAGGCGAGTTATTTATGTGTTTTTAAAAATACTTAAGGGGCCATGTATGCTAAAATACGTCAGCAATATACTGTTTTTTTTTTCATACCAAGCAATTATGGATCTTGGCGCCAAAAATACACAAGATTAACATTAATATGCTTTATAAGACTAGTGTTTCCAAAACACGATTCATTTCACTTTGCTTGACAGAAAAAAATCAAAAAGTTAAACCTTTTTTGAAAGCAAAACCCATCTGTCTACTTCAATTATGAAGATATCGACACCAGATTTAGCATTAACATAGATAAGTATTATACCTAAAAGATAAATGTTTCAGTTTTTATATTTTTTTCAAATTACTTTTATAGTGTCAAAAATAGTGATTTGGCGCTTACGACATTTACTTTAGAGCGCAATATTTCATAGTAATCATGGAACGGGGGAGTGCGCTGATTGGCTCTTCTGGCTGACTAAGTATGGGGCCTTAACACTGGGCAAAATGAAAACACACCGTTAGGAAATCAATAAAAAAATCAAGGTTTTCATTGATGCTGTAATGATGACGGTTATTAAAATTTATCTTTACCAAATTCATCTCGCGATTTCGATGTACAATTTCTTGTCTCTAATAAGATATTCCCCGGTAACCGGTTTTGATAGGCAAGAAATCATAGTAAATAATTCTAATAAATACGACGTTATCGCAATTTTTCGGAACATCTTCAGTGAGCAGATACCATTACGCTTTTATATTACAGATTAGATTGGGTAATCAATTATCGTGAATATTAATTTATTGTGCTTTATTACATATGGTGAAATAATTATAATCAGATAACATTTTAAAATGTAAAATAAGTAAAAAAAAATGAGAAAATACTGTAGAGATTTTATTATTTTGTTTATATGAATTCTTTGCATTAATAATAAACTATACATACATTAATGATCATATCGTAACAAAAATAAGTCAATATTTTAATGTTGCCTAATAATTTCAAGAAAAGTAAACATTTGACCTGTGATAGAAATGGAATCCTAAACTTTTATCTTTAGTTTCATCAGCACTAATGAACTAATACATTTATATTCCATAGAATTGTGTACCATACAAATAGACGTAATTAACAAGAAAATTAATATATTTGATATTTTCCATCGTCGGATTGGTAGAACTTATTTAAAAATGTGAAGAAAATTAATACCTACTTGAACATAATCCTCAGTAGCTCAAACGGCAGACCGTCATCAGAAATAGACTAAAATTTGTAGACGTTCATAAAAATTGTTGTTTCAAAAATAGGTGAAATTTATGTTTTCTCAAAGATTGATAAAAAAAAAAAACAATATTTACATGATAAGGCCTCTCAAATATTTAAATACAATTTCATATATTTCTATACCATTTTATTACACAGATAATATTTGACGAAATGTCAACCAGAACCGAGAGCATTAGTAGTAACTTGATTAGATATAACGTCAACATTCTCCGGAAATTACACCATAATTAAGGGCATTTACGAAAGAGGGCGCCAAATTTATCGAGTTTTTTGTCGATATAGAACCGTTCTTGGGTATTTATGTAAGGATCCAGAGACATGTGTGAGGTCCAAAGGCCGCAGTAGTCGCTTTATCGCGTAGTAATCTTTATAGCCCCCCGGTGACTCCTTCAGCGACTTGTCCATTCCTAATGGCTCTCCGAGATTAGTATTCAACATTTGGTAGTCTTGTAGGTTTGTTTATAGCTTAATTAGGCTGTTTTGTTTAAAATTGCTGCCCTCGTCGGTCTAGGCAGATAAGGTGTCGAGGTATTTACGATTTGATATTGTGATGTGGGGTCGATTACGTGGTTTTGTATTCGTTTTGTACTGGTCAGGTTTTATGGGTCCGCTCTGTTAAAAACCAATGGATATGTCAAAACTCACCCAGATTACATTAATTAAAGGGTTTATTAAATTTATTAGGTCATTATATTTGAGTTTCGTTTATATCAGTGATAACTACCTAATTTTAGACCTTTTATTAATGGAACACACAAACATTGTATTTTTTATGAATGTTGAATAACTTAAGGTGTTTTTGTGTTTAGTTTATAATTTCTCATGAACGTAAACTTTTTTTATCACTCAATTATTAAAGGTGTCTTAATAAAAAGTTTTAATGAAGTATATAAGTATATATACTTATTACCGGTTACAGAAATATGCCTAGAGAGTCAAATGCAAAGTCAAGTAGTTTAGACAAAAAACTAGAAGTTTAAATATTACATAACATTTATTAAAATAGATTACGTTTAAAAGTACATACCAATTTTTGGTAGATTTTTTAGGGTTCCGTACCCAAAGGGTAAAAACGGACCCAAATACTAAGCTTCCCCTGTCTGTCTGTCTCCAGGCTATATCTCATAAACCGTAATAGCTAGAAAGCTGAAATTTTCACAAATGATGTATTTCCGTTGCCTATATAACCTTACAAAATAAATAATTAAATAACAATGAAGTAAATATTAAAGGGAGGCTCCCATACAACAAACGTGAGTTTATAATATAGATGATAGTACGGCACCCTTCGTGTGCGAGTCCTACTCGCACTTGGCCGGTTTTTTGTTTAGAAGAAGAGATTTATGAATAAACATAGCAAGTGACGATGAGCGAATGAATTGTAACTCCCATAGTTTTTTATAACGAAATTATTTTTTTGTTGCTTTTTAGGGTGCCGTACCCAAAAGGTAAAAACGGACCCTAATACTAAGCCTCCCCTGTCTGTCTGTCTCCAGGCTGTATCTCATAAACCGTAATAGCTAGAAAGCTGAAATTTCCACAAATGATGTATTTCCGTTGCCGCTATAACAACAAATACTAAAAAAATATATTAAGGGGATACCCATACAACAAACTTGATTTTCGTATTTTTTGCTCAATATTAAAAACGGTAACAAGTAGACGCTTCAAATTTTCACGCCCATATCCCCGAAGAGGTAGGTACAAAATAAAAAATTTAATAACAATGAAGTAAATATTAAAGGGGGCTCCCATACAACAAACGTGAATTTATATATCTTACTATCGAGAAATTGATCTAGTCGTCGCATTTCAATGTATTACACATTTTATGTTATATAGCACAACTTTATAAAACGCAATAAAAGTGTAAAAACGACTTCATCTGTTTCATTAGGTACCACGACGCGATTTAGGCAAAAATCAAATGATCCCAATGCTGGGGTCGTCACATAAACAACCATATTATTAAGTACAATTCGAAAACTACGCTTGATAAAATTAATAAGGGACTACTTCGGAATCTTCACCTATCTTTCAAGGAAAAACATCAAAATGGAGTGACAATTTTCTCCGTTAAGTTTTCCCCGTGTTGGTCCGGGCTCCTTTGCAGAGTAGAGTTTGCCTTCCTGCCAGGCAGCTTGTAAAAGGCGAGCATAGGACTTGCCGTCACTAATACCGTGACATCTGACTAGGTGGTAGAGTTTCGCAATCACCCGGCTTGGTACCACCGCCTTACCTATTCCTGCCGCCATAACATCATGACGTGTTCCGTTTTGGAGGGTAAAGTAGCCAATAAACTTACTTTTGCTCGAGGCGTACCATCCCGGCCTCAGGTTGGCAACGCACCACTTATGACTTTTGGTGTCTCTAGGCGGTGAATTTTTACCATTAGGAAATCCGTCTACTTGTTTCCCTTCCAATATCATAAAAAACCATACACAATATAAATAAAAAATATACGTTCAAGTTGAGAACTTTTTTGGAGTCAGTTAAAAATGATTCTGGAAAATCACGTCGCCAACAAAAATGACATGAGTAAATGAGCAAATGGTAACATTAAAAATAAAGTTAAAATAAGAACTCATTAAACGTAACGCAAGTGAAGGGGGTCGGACAGTAAGTATATATGATAAGGCAATTTAAATAAAAATGAAATCCTTTTTCATTGATAAAGATTTGACACCGAAAAAACAACGAAGCAAAGAATGCATGGACTAATGAAAGGAACCAATTAACGATGATTATTTTTTTCTCATGAGTAATGCGGTACAGGGGGATTCTGATTTAATCGGAGCGTTTTAAATTAAAGAAATTTGTTTGATCGGATGGATTGGATTGTGAATGGCGCGGATTGTTGGTTTAACGGAATGGAATCCATATTTATGAGTATCGGAGTATTTGGGTCTGTTGCCTAGACGTTCTTGAATTTCCATTTTTATGGAATTAAAAACAAACGCACAGGAGCATCTTATTAAAGTTGAAAATGACACTTCACCTAGAAACACTAAAGGCGGTGATAGTGCGTTGGCAGTCTGATCATGAAGTTTAAGTATTTTGCGTACCTAAGTTACTAATTACAAACTTGAATATCGCAGGGGCGACCCCAAACAAACATATCATGTGTCTTTGTTTTCAGGTAGTGAAAATCAAATAACAACGACTTTAATTAACATTCGAATAATTGAAAAGCCTTTTTCACGCTACAACAGAAATTGAGTATCTATGGTTTATAAAAAGCGTTACGCGCCGGCGCAAGTAATACGCGTGCACAATACTCATACGCATTACATAATATTTTTACTATGACATTAGACGGTTAACAAGCACTGCTATCATGATGATAAGAGGTACCATAGATGTTATAAGTGAGTCGCTGTCCTGTGAGTGGAGTTTTAGGCTTATTTTAAATCTCCTAACCGGAACAGTAAACCAAGTAAACCAACGGGCAGTAAAATTGACATTACAATCTCAATACGGTGTGTTAGATTTAGGATGTTTTTAACAACCACATAGCAATTTCGTTAATCAAAATATTATTTAAAGGTCTAGTTCACAGCTCAATACAAGCACAAAAACTTTATTTTCATGATACTTATGCTCATTCAATATCTTCAGAATCAAACTATTGAAAATAAATCAGTTAATTTATTATTATTTTTTTAAAGAAACTTTAATTGGAATTATAATTTTCGTAACCTTACATATGATACATAAGTTGGATGGATTTTTACAAAATAATGTAAACCGCCATTTTGAGCGGCGGCCATTTTAGATTGACAACGATCCTGATTATGTCTGATTGTCATCAGAAACCAAGATGTGAGAAATTTCAGATCAACCTTTTTAAAATAACTTTTTCCAAATTTTACTCTTCGTTTACTTTTACTTTACGTTTACGTTTACTTTTACTCGTCCTTCCCTACCAAACCAATTAACTAATTGGCCACAATCTGTAAAAGATATTTAAAATGAACAACTGAAATTGAAATATATTTAAAACTAGCTGCTACCTGCGGCTTCGCCCGCGTTTTCACAGAAACCCGATGTGAGATCGGGATTAAAAATAGCCTATATATTAATCCAGGTCACAATTTATCTGTCTTCCAAATTTCAGACAAATCCGTTCAGCCATTCGAGCGTGAAAGAGTAACAAACATCCATACATCCATACTTACAACTATATACAATTAATAGGACAAGTATGAGTTCTTTTTACAGAACACAAGTGAAGCCGGTCTATAAGCATTAATCAATAATACGGGCTATGTTTTTTATATGACTTTTCGATCAGCCTCTATATCGACACTTTCTTGTCACCAAGTGATAAAAACTCGGGGGCTAATTCCGCTCTGTCCCACCGCCACCCATAGCCGTTCGCATCAATTTATATGCTTTTAACCT
>NJDC01000384.1:175202-200977 GCA_002245475.1 Calephelis virginiensis
ATCTCCAGTGACCAACAGAAATACAATAGAGATAGCAAACACAAATGACGTCACTTGATGTACACTTTTGCAGTTTGAGTTGGCAACTGAGATACATAATCACCCCCCTGAACGGATGGACCAGTTTTACTAATTCTTTTTTTTTTCATTGTGTTAGTTATTGTAAGGACAAGGTTCTTATGAAGAGAAAAACCGGGAAATTGCAAGGAAAATGGGAAAAGCATATTTTTTTTTCAAAAAACTGTAAGTAACTGTTAATGTCAAGCGATGCTAAGTTCACTGGGTCGGCTAGTCAAGTATAATTACTAAAAAACGGGTTGCACTCCGGGAGTGCCGGCAGACGTGAAAACTTGAATATTAACGCTGTGCATTTTTGATATTTTGGAATGGTTAGGGAATAATCTTGCACGAATAGCTTTAATTATCAGTATGAAAGTAACGCCATTTATGTGGGATAATACAATATTCATTTTTTTCGCTATCATATACATGACAACAACAATATTCGTGCAAGCGCCCTGCGCCGTCTTACGAAATTTCAGGTCACGTGTCCTGACGCGAGTTCAGAAGCTTTCACCCATTCCAAAAAAAGTGCGCAACGCCGATAAAAAAGTTTTCACTTCAACAATTATTATCAAAGTAACTGTATTTTTTTACTGTTTCATGTTTAGATAAAACCACCCCCTTTATTGTGGTTTTACGAGAGAGATCATGTTTCAACAACGAACAACTAAAACAGCATTCGTCTGTTGCCAGCGCGGGCTTAAGAACTAGCAGCGCCCTGGACAACATTTGTACGACAACACCTAAATGTAGTTAGAGAGCATACTTACAAAAAAAAGTATACAATAAATTTAGTCATTTATCAAAAAGAATTTAATGCTTTTGTTTTTTTATAAGTGCTTTTCACTAAATTAAAGGAATTTTACAAGTAGACCAAGTTCAATAATCGATCAGGTGCCTCACTCTATGTGGGCGCCCTGGGCGGTTTTCCAGCCGCGCCTGTCCCTAACGCCGATACTCTCTATTGCGATATGAAGAACAAACAAACAAGCAAACACACTTTCCCACTTATACTATTAGTTTGGATTTAAACAAAAATGTTATAAATATACAATCAATTTGAAATAAACACGACATTCATTGCTAAAAGATTTCATTATTCAAACAAAATCTCATATTTATATAAAACGGTACATTGATCAGGAACCTCATTACGATATAGAAGAGTTCGAATAAACGGAATCTTTAAAACAGGTCTTAGATTTCATTTAAAACGTTAACAAAGTCCAACAAATACGTAGCAATGGACGATTCGAATCATTATCAGCGCTTATATTAGCTGAATCAATCGGGGCGGAGTGGCGGCTGAATAGGGCCCTGGTGACATTTAGCGACGTGTGTCCTGAGTAAAAATACATACGATTCAAAAATATATGCTGAGATTTCACCTTTCCAGTTTCGACTGGATTATTATTTTTATACTAATGTTATTCCTGTTTAATCGATTGAGTTCGATTCCCAATAACTCAAAATGAGTTTTCTTCAAGTTACATACATACATATCTTCACGCCAAGTCCCTTACGGGGGAGGCAGAGAGTATCGAGTGCTCCTCACGATCCTGACAAACCTGTCCTTCACATTCATTACCCTTTTCATACAAACACGCCAGTTTCGGAGACTTTTAACACCACTCTCGGATAATATCCGAGTGATCTGATCGGGGAATGTCAACCTTGGTCTCCACGGGCACCTACATCCATCCACATTCGCATTGTATACCTGCTTTGTCAATCTTTATCTGTCATTCTTTCCACATGACCGAACCAGCGGAGCATGCCCTTTCGCAATGTTACACCAACACTTTCTTTCAAACCAACTCTTTCTCGGATCCCACTATTATGACTTTCTTCAAGTTTTGGATAAAAACATAATTGCCAGGTTAGCTCTACTATCGGTTGTATTGTGGGTTTAAGGACCGTCAGGTAATCGTGGTTGTTCTGACCCTACCCCTGACTTCGTCTTAGGGGATTTAGGCATAAAATACTTCCTTTTCTACTAATATTCTACACTAATAGTTTACGCCACTTCGCACTGTCATATATATATATATATATATATATATATAATCCCTATTTGGCATGGTCATAGAATCACCCCTGAACGGATGAATCTATTTTGGTATTTTTTTTGTTGTATTAGTTATTGTCAAGAAAATGTTTTTGTTAAAAGAAATACCGGGAAAATTGCAGGGAGAATGGGAAAAACAATGCTTTAATCTGTACCAATATAGTAGTTTGTAACGTCAATCGATACGAAGTTCGCCGGGTCAGCTAGTATCCATATAACTGTAAGGAAATTGCCAAACTTCAGTGATAATATTAGAAGGTAAATAAGCAGACGGATTTCCTGATAGTAAGAAATTCACACCGCCTAGAGACACCAAAAGTGATATGGGATGTTAGGCCTCGAGAAAAAAGTAAGTTTACCGGCTACCTTACCCTCCGAACCGGAACATGTCATGACGTTATGGCGGCAGGAATAGGTAAGGCGGTGGTACCAATCCGGGTGAGTCGCTGCAAAACTCTACCACCTAGTAAGATGTCACGGATTGTCACAAGATTATTTGGCCAAGAACGAAAAATTTAAGAGAAAATTGAAAAGAAAAATTTAAGAGTAGTTTATGATTCAGATTCGGAGAACACCTCCCATATATAATAAAAAAATCACTAGAACCGACAAGTACATTTTGTTTTATACTTAACCATATTAAACGACAACGTTGTAATAAATTTAGAATGTTTTTTTTTCAGTCTTCTTGCACTTAAATTACTGTTTAAGTGAAAACTTCTTTAGCGGCATTGCGCACTTTTTTTGGAATGGGTAAAAACTTCTAAACTCGCTTCAGGACTCGTGACCTGAAATTTTGTAAGACGAAAATTCGTAAGACGGCGCAGGCACAGAATAATACGTACGCAGGGAGCTTGCGCAAATGTTCGTGTTGTCATGTTTGTCCATTAAATACTAATATACTAATATTAAATCCTAATATACCACATAGATGACAGTACTTTCATACTGATAAATCAATTCATGCAAATTTATTCCTTAACCATTCCCAAATATCCAAAATGCACAACGTTAATGTTCAAGTTTTCACTTCTGCCGGCACTCCCGGAGTGCAACCTGTCATTTTTTTATATTAACAGTTTATCTTATTACTTACTGATTTTGGAACACTATCTTTCATCCTCCATCACACTCATTTGGGACTTGATTTGGGAAAAAGTAGCTTATGACAAAACTCGGGCCTTTAACTACACGCATATGAAATTAAAATCGGTTCAGCGGCTTCCTGCCAGTGTAAATAATAATGTATCTCTAAAGACGGATTTCAAGCAACCTAGATAGCTGCGTATCAGCCGGCCTATCCTATACCTAATTGCCATATTTATCCTGTCCACAGATATGTTATTGGCAAGCGATAATATAAAAATGGATCAAAATGTCAATCTTGGACAGCAAGTTTTGGATTAGGATTGATTTTTAATATTGGCTGTTAGCCGCGAAAGCGTAACAGTTAATCAAACTTTTTGTAATATTAGTCTGGAAAAAATATACAGTATTTCTGCGAAACTCTGCCTACACCCATAAGGGACTTGGCGTGAAGATATGTTGTTGTTTCTACCAATAAATAATTAATTATTATTAGTTATTACTCAGCTCTGTCCGAGTTATCGAGACTGCAGTTACGAAATACGTCAATGAGCAAATTCAGTTTATTTTGGCTTCAATTTAAGTGTATCTTAGTGACAGGAGCGTTTCACTGGACTAAGAAAATCATATCATATCTCTTTTCAACTTGTATTCAACTTTACACAGAGAGTATATGGTTGCAATTCATTTGTGTTTGTCTCCAATGGAATATTGCCAAAGTCATGACAAACTTCTGTCTATCCAGACGAATAAATTAGCTGTGATAAGTTGTATGTCAATTAATTATCTTCAAAGCACCATCTGGTGTGAAACCCGGTTGACCGGAGGAAGTGGTTTTAATGATGGAATAGGTGAAGTTTGCAATTATTACTGGATTATGAAACTTCCAGGACCTGTGAAACTTCCAGCAGCGAATAATAATATATCTGGACAAATGACACAAATTCAATCTAACCCCAAAGTAAGCAAATTATATGCTTGTGTTATGGGTTAGTAGCTAAAAATATTTATATAGATCCTAGAATCAATTTAAATAAACACACCCGGACCTATAAATGTGTCTGCATTCTGCCTAGGTGTTCATCACACAAATGAAATTCCCTTCGGAAATTGAAACCGAGCCCCGCGGTTGGTTGGTGAAGTTAGGCTTGTACGCCAGCCCCTCGACCCTAATACAGCCTAAAATACGTGAAGTGGTAATGGAGCTCTGGCCGTCCTCCTCCAATACGTGTCAAATCTCCATGTGTGGGGTGGCGTTAGTGCGCCCGCGGAGGAGAGGGATCAGCCTTCCATCTTACCCACCCAGTCGTGATGGGGTTACGGCAGGTACAGGGATGCTTGTCGTCAGTGGAACCCCGAAGTGTTGCACCCTGTGTCTCCATGCACTACTTCTGACGAAATGCGGCCCCCTGTTGAGAGGGGTGGGATCGTGAGATCCAGCGCCGCCACGGCAGTGGAAATATGCTAACCCCCCTTCGCCAGGTACCGGGGCTGTGAGGTTCCAACAGCTACGGTACCTGGCAACGGTGAGTACACCGTGTGGTTTTAGTCAGTAGGAGTTTAACATAACCCGCTTCCCCCGGAGGTGGGGTGAGATTTCCAAACATTAAAAAAAGTAGCTAGGAATAATGTGCAAGTTTACCGGCTACCTTACCCTGACATGACAGTGTCTGGCGATAGGAATAGCTAAGGTGGCGAATCCCTACCCGAGCAAGATTCTACACTATACTGTATATTATGAGTTGTAGAGTAAAATGGCAGATGAGATCGAGTCCTGACCTACGGCAATCGGCTTGGCACGTGTCTCGGTATATTGTGACCAGACCGACATATTTACCGTTTCTAATTACGTAGTCTATTTTGTCTTTTGTTTAGGTTTGATTAAAGGTCAGCAATATAACAAATGGGTTCATTTCAAGCTTTTATTAACTTGCAATTATACTCGTAAGTATTTGTGAAGATGCAATTTCGCAACTCAATTTTGAAGTATGCATACTTAAGTTCATCACCTCTGTGGTCTAGCGGTAAGGCGTCGGACTTGACTTCTTGAGATAACGGGTTTGATCCCCGGGTCGGGCAACGAAAGAAAAATTTAAATTGGATATGTGCTCGGTTGGCTAGCCACCTATCACATTATGGGACTTTGTTTGTCTCCGGCTAATAGTAGGTATCTTGGTTGTGACTCTGCCTAACTCTTTGGAAATATGGGTGTGAAAACACACTTAAGTTCAATAACCTTGAAATGTTATAAAATGTGTAACATTCCTTAAATTCCCAAAAGCTTTCGTGTTTTTTTGATATCGGAATCGGGCTTATTTAATATGTTTTGAATATATAACTCTACTGCTGAGAATAGCCCTGACAAATGAATAACTGTCACAAAAATACATTTTAATTAAAAACCTACATGTCTTTAAAGATTATTCGAAGATTTTAATCGGTAGTCGTTGTACAATTTACTGAAGAGTGACTTCTAGATACTGAAACATTTTACAAAATTTGATTTATGATTTCTTTTTTTTTTTAGTAGAAATGGCAAAGTAATATGTTTTAAAGTTTATGTGTGTGTTTCAGTGCACTGATATGACATACAAGTTGATTTTTATATGTTGGTTACTGAAAAGAAGTTAAAAATCTCACTGAATGATTTGCTATCGTTAATGTGCGTTTGTACTTCAAAATATTAATCTCTTTCTTAATCCTTATTATTACACACACACATACATATTTTCACGTCAAGTCCCTTACGGGGTAGGCAGAAAGTATCAAGTGCCAGATCTCACGATCCTGACAAACCTGTCTGGCATCATTTTCATATAACACGCGTACAATTTAACACCTGAGTACCAATTAAGACTACTGTTTTCAAGAATCCCAAAGGAATTTAATGGGAGAACAAAGTTTGTATGAAAGTTGTTCTACACTGGTGCAGACGGCAAATAGCTTGAGCATTTAAGTCAATTAGTGGTCGTCCATTGGTCGAAATTCGAACATAATAAATATTAATATCTTGTTAATAAGAACGCCATCTTCATTTCTCAAGACCAACTTTGTTTCCAAACTTTTTAGTGTCTGTGACTTTCTGTGATCTTTTATAGTTATCATTAATATATTTGTTTCTGTGTGTTAAATGCGTGGTAGTGTGGATAATGTTTTATTTATTGATTTAATGTACTTTATAAGCACAATTATTGAAAAATATTAGCGCTCTGCACTTCTCCTACACATAAACTTTAAGTGTGCCAAATTTTATGCTCCTGCGTCCAAAGGAGTCCAAAGTTTTGGCATCACGTATTAATATATAGATATGTAGAAAAAACCGAAAATAATCCGACAGCTCGTGACTGTTCATCAATTTTTCATTTCAAACATAAGAACCGTTTCATTTGGGTTGTAATAAAATTTAATCTAATATTTAGAGTACCATAAAAGTAAACGCATCCATAATTCAAACTAAAACTAGTTCATTTAGCACCAGTAGTAGTGCGACGGCCTGTCGCGCACAGGGCGGCCGCCCGCACATGTTTGCTCCTTCTTTAGCGACCCATTGCTAACTATCTTGTCGTTCTGATACAGAGCACCATAGATTAGAGATCACAGAAGGGTTTTAAAACTCCATTTTATACACATGGTACAACTCGGATTGAATTTTGCGTTTTAAACTTATTCCAACAGTTTTGGCGCCATCGAGAGAAAGGATGGTCGAAGTTTTTTCATAATTATTTAATTTCGTGTTGATATTGGGTGAAATAAGTCAATTTTGGTGGCATTTTGTACAATTTTGTTCAGTGAACGTGCACAAATGAAATAATCATGAAGAAAGTAGCGCATCGTATTTCTCACTATTTGAGCGTGAGTAATGAGGCCACCGCTTTACCCAAAGAACCTGACATGACTTGTTGATGGCTTATGACTAATTATAATTGAATCCCGATTTTGGTAAATTTGGTTCAAATTTCTACTTGACTAATGGCAAAATGCTAACGCGAATGCCAAAACCTAAAGAAAGAAAAATGAAAACTAATTACAAAAAGAATGAGGAAAGTTATCAATCCACCTGTATATTTTTTTACTTTTGTTTCTATATTGTAGTTGTTTTTTTTTTTTGTACTTTGTTTATTTTTTTGAATGATAAGTATCTAATGGTTCAAAGGTGAATTCGGTTAAAATCAGTCTAGTGGTTTATGAGTTATACCTACTTAATTATGTGTATTGTTGTTTACATTAATGGTGTAGTAATGATATTAGAGAAAGAAATAACGAAACAACTATAAACTTTATCATTATTATCACTATTGTAGTGAATAGTAATAATTACTATCCACTAGAACTAACTATTTCTAGAAAAGAACTAAGAAAAATAGCAAACTAACATTTTCTTACCTGAAGTCTTCAATGTTAACCATAGTTTTTTTACAGACTTAGGTATAAAAATGAAATCCTATTATCCTTGTATATCGCATCAGACGTAACCGGATGTACAACCAATTTCGCTAACTCTCTCACCAAAACATTTATATTATATTAACTCTTTATTGTACACAACTGATATTAGATACAAAAAAATACTTAAAAGTAAAAAGACAAACAAAGTACAAAAGGCGAGCTTATCTCTAATAAAATAAATTTCTTCCAGCCAACCCGTAAAAGGAAAGTACTAAATAAAATAAAATAACTAGACTTGGTGTACAGATATATAAACTACTAAATATATACTAATGAATGAATTAAAACACATAAAATAAAAAAAAAATAACAAAACAGATAAACATATACCTAAAGTAAAATTATATGAACGAATTGAGAATCTAAGCTATGTCAAAGAAATGCTCTTTTAGATGTTTCTTGAAAGAATCAAGAGTTTCACAGCTACGAATAACATAAGGTAAGGAGTTCCACAACCTTACAGCATGGACTGTGAATGAATAGGAATATGCAGTAGAATGACTAGAAGGGTATCGCAACAGAGTACGTACATTTGAACGACAAGGCGAATCAGGAGAATGTAAGTAACTTTCTCAATATGTTTTTGAAAACTAAACAAATATGTGTCCACTAAATACAGATTTGTGTAAAAAAAAGTTTTGATATACATTCAGTATATACTAGGAATAAAAACAATTTTACTGTGCAAGTCTTGTCTCCACAAAATTAGCTATTCTTGTATAGGCTGATGTATATTTTTTTTCAATAAACTTCTTGAGCCAATTGAAGGCTTTCCATTTAGTTAATTTACAAAATGTATTAAATTTAAGTTGTGGGGTAAATAATAACCTTTTAATATATATGTATCTTCACGCCCATATCCCCAAAGAGGTAGGCAGAGGCACAACCAGGGCACCCACGACTAGCCAAAGACACTAAGTCCCACAATGTGATAGGTGGCAAGCCTATCGCCAACCGGGTACATTTCCAATCCCGAGCAACTTTTTTTATATTCGAAAATTGGAAAAATCAAATTTTCTTTTTGTTGCCCAACCCGGGATTCGAACCCGGGACCTCACGCAGTCAAGTCCGACAACTGAGCCGCTAGACCACAGAGGCGACTTTAATATATGATTTCACAATATTTAAATGACAAAAATGCTTGAGATAATAGCTCCTCATACCAATCTCTATAATATATTATATAACGTAAAATATTTTTAATAATGATAAGATTTAAAAGAAAAAAAAACTAGCCCAACCTTTTCAGTGAGTGATAAACGCGTCACAAAAACCTTTTTATGGTTTTTCTGAAATAAACATATTCTTATTCTAAATCCAGCTCTTTTTTTGTTGTGTTAGTTTATCAGGAGAAAGTCCAGATGAAAAAAATAATAATGTTCATTGCTAGAACTTAGAACAGGACAAAGCCTGTCGGCATAGCTAGTCTGTAAGTAACATTTAGGAATCGACGAACAAAAAACAATGTTTCTTGTCGAAGTAATGCTGTATCTGCGATTACTCTATGACAAAGTGATGTTAAATGGACGAAGTGAATCTTACAACTATTTATAATAAATAGATAAAACAAGATGCAACGTTGTTTGTAAAACAGTCTATTTCTGTGCCAGATTAATGGACAGTGCATCAATATACGTATGGCGTCACTTATTATCGCAACCCCATTCAACCCCATTTTGGTTGTGGGTCCGCTGAGTAGTTTAGCCAGGCAGCTCGTACGAGGCGAGCAGAGGTTAACTTAAATACTTTACTACAAGACCACTGCTGGTATGGTTGCCAAAAGACTTAAACAATAAGCCTAATATCCTCAGGACAATAACGCGACTGTTACATCGATGATGTTATCATGCGTATCTCTTACCATCAGGAGAGTCATGTGCTTATTCGCTGACCTCGCAAATAAATAATAACATTGTGCATTTTTGATATTTTGAAATGTTTAGGGAATAATTTTGCACGAATTGCTTTAATTATCAGTATGAAAGTACCATCATTTATGTGGTAAAATACAATATTAATTTATTACGCTAATTTAAACAAACATGACAACACGAACATTCGCGCAAGCGCCCTGCGCCGTCTTATTTGAAAGCGCCGAGCGCTGTCTTACGAATTTTTGACTTACGAATCAGGTCAGGTGTCCTGACTCGAGTTTCCAAAATAACTGCGCAACGCCGCTAAAGAAGTTTTCGTTTCAAAAATATTTCTCAATACAGTCTTAATGTTCGATGGTACTAGTAAATAGATATATATCCATATCGAAGTATGTGTTAAATATCTATGTATGAACAGAAACACAAAACAAAATGATAAAAAGTATACTGCTTCTGGAATAAGTGGTTGCAATAGTGGTGTTCAAAGAAAAAAGTAAGTGTAATAATAACAAAAACCTATGAACAAAACGCGATGTTTTCTATAAAAGAATGCTACTTCTGTGATTAGTCTTTGACAGAGTGATGTTCAATGGACAGAGCGTCAATGTGCGTAGGGCGTCACCAATTATCGCAATATGTTCTCATTATGGTCGCAGTCTGCGGTGGCGCTAATGAAATTTATTTTACTTTCGCAGCAGTGTAGTATTACTGTAATTTCGTCATGTATGATTCATCTTAACCTTGTCAATGTTTGTATGATTGCGATAGTTTTTGAAGTAGTCTGAATATTAATTAAGCTTTAATTTGTTAGTCCACACATGCATGCATCTTCACGCCAAGTCTCTTGTGGGTAAGCAGATTGTGGAGTTCTAAATGATACGATAAGTTCTTACGAACGTGGCTAGCTTTATTTAAACAAACACGCAATATAATAACGTATGTAATATTTTTTTAAACAAACACGCAAATTTTAGAGACTACAAATAACGAACTTCCACACAGTGGAGCATGTCATTTATCATTTTAATACCAACATATTCTTTCAATCCCACTTTCTTACTGATCGCATTTTCACTATAGTCATGTATTTTTTTTTGTGACATGGCCAAAATTTGCATGTCATTTGTGTCATTCTTTTCGTATTTGATCATCATTTCGTGTGAGTCGTAGGTATAACTGTGCATGTGCTAGAACACGAAATAATCCGCATTTAAAGTGCCTCTGTTGGGGAGCAAACTCTGCAGCAGACCTATCTACAGGTGGAATTCCAGATTTATTACAAGGAAGATCACTATACCGATGCTTCTTACAGTGTTCAACATTTCACAAATTTCACTTTTATGAAGTAACAATGAGATAATCATTAAATTAAACAAAGCGGGTATAGAGAGAAAAAATCCAAATCTAACTTTGAAGTAGCTAACTTTTTTTGTGTAGGGTACCTTCCATCCCTGCTTAATTCGTTACCATTATGTATAATTTCAATCCCTTGTTCCAGAATCACATTATCTTCCAAACCTCTCACATATGTGCTGGCTATGTCTCTTTCAACAATGTTCAGAGCTTATAAAGAGAAAGTAAAGACTTTTATTTAGAACTCAAAATTAAAGCATCACCTGCATGAAGCACGCAGCATCTGGTTATCTACACGCAATCATTTTTTCAATGATCCTAACTGATGAAGACATTAATACAGCTACAAGATGAACAAGCGTGGTGACAACCTACAGCTCTACTTGAGGTAATGTCACCATCGAAACATCGCTTAATGTGCATATTATATACTGCAGTTTTAATACATAAACTGCACAGCGGGTAGCAGGTCCCTCTAGCTATTCCATCATCCTACAAAATTTCCGAAATTTCGTCTTCATGATTCATCCGAAGTCTAATAATACACTTATCTTTGGAAAGACGTTAGATACCTTTGCGTATACCAGTTAAATGAAGAGTGTTCTGATGTATTTAACATAGTGTTATAGCATCTGCGTTTTTTCTGCGAGCTACACGAAGTAGTCAAGGTTTCCATTTGCACCAGTGTTTTGCTTGGCCGTCTACGATTATTCGTTTTTCACGTACTTTGCGCATTTAGACTAATATACTAATTAGAAGACTAATATACGTTTTGATTGACTAAAATTTTTCCCTAGAATTATCAGAGAAAGAAAACATACTTAATCTCCATTGTTTCACGAAATCCTAAGACAGATCTAAACTATTGCATACGCAGTTAGAACTTAACAACTACTAATTAGGTATTAATATCGATTATGCTAAATACCACTGTTAAATTATATTAAAAATGATTACTCTAAAAACTCTGTTAATCATCATGGTACATCCAAGATATTTAGAAATATTAAATAGGTATATTAGCAACGTTTTTGAACTGATTTTTTTAAATGGATATCGGGTTTGTTATGGTTATGTTATTATTTTATTACATTATTGTCTTTTTCTACTGAATTTTCCAGTCCAGGCCCAATGAACAGTTAATTAAGTTTGATCAAATAATATAAGTAGGAAGAAATACTTAATAGAAATAAAGTTATAGAAACAGCACAGGCGAATCCTTGTCTATACATAAATGTATTTGATACTCAAAATCTAATTTGTACTAACAAGTCTTACATACTAGGTTAGATAACATTCAGGTTTAACTAAAAACTAATCAATAATATTGTTGCGTAATACTATAGTCAGGTAATTATGTACTATTATCATTGATTAATACTATTTGCTTACAAATAAATTGACTAAATTGCACTAATTAATCTTACCTAAATTAGTTTAATTTAGTCATTTTATTATTAGTAATTCATCAAATAAAATTAAGTGATAAAGATCTTATCACGACTGTAAGATCTAAACAGCATATTACAACACTCCCTTTTAAGTTCAAAAATGTCATTTAACGTGTTCAAGGCGTAAAAATATCCAACAATGGGCCCTGGAACTCAATCCAATTTCAAACAACTCTACAAATAATGCCATGGACACGAATTATGTGATCACTAAAACCTTGGACACACATTTCTCATCGTCATATACACTTTTAAAAGTGTTTACACTTATACAGTGTGACAGAACGATATAGTCTACCGATTGCAGTGACAAATGCGTTTGTCCAAATTTTCGTCCAACCTCGTTCTTATAAATATAATTATAAAGCTCACTTTCATTGAGTAAGGTGACAGATAAAGTGGTGGAAGGTAATGGTAATGATGTTTACAGTTACGTCGTCATGGAGTCGCTAATCGTGCCGAAGTCGCGAGTTAGCGCCTCTCCTGGTGTCCGCAAACACTGTCATTCATTGTCACCCGAGCTGAATAAGGATCGATTTATCCTGATGTTGGAAATTCTTCAATACAGTACTTTAGGATGATGCTTTTAGGATAAATGGATAACAGCAAAAATTTTGGTGAAAGTTTTTACCTCACCCAAGAATTGAACAAGTAAATATCTCACTGGCGATGTTTAACCATTAGTGATACTGAAAATTTAATTTTTCTTTCTACGTCAATAATTCTGTAAATAAATATTTTTATACACAAGACGGAGATACTCGCTCTACCTTTGAAGAGGTAGGTCGAGGACAACCAGAGCACCCATGGTTAGCAGAAGGTACTAATTAATTCTGCAGCGTAATAAAATCACCGAGATAATAATCTTTAAATGAAAATATATCAGTAGCCCTCGAAAAGGGCTATACGTATTCTATCGAAAACCTATCATAACCTTTCAAACTAAAACTCCGTATCGAAATCGGTCCATACGTTCAAAAGTTATAATGCCACTGACTGACACCCCTCTTCTTCCGTAAGATGATAAAAAGAGTCTTACTTAGCAAGTTACTATTTTTTCGTCCCGATAACAAAAGTATTTCTTTGTCAATCAGATTTTTCGTCAGAGGCTATACGATTCTGGTTCAAATGGCGAAGCATCGTCATCGAAATACGAAGGTTACGGGTTCAATTCGTATCTAAGACTAAATTTTTTCTATTTCGAAAACGATGTTTAGTTCTTATACGCGTTGCATTAAAAATGAGACACAAAATCTTGTTTTAAAATATTTTTTATCATTTTGTTAAAAAATCGCTAAGGTTATACGTTACAACTGGACTACTGAAAAATAGCAAACGCGGGATAATGGTGCCAATTTTGTTAAAATACTAGACTAAATTAAACTAGAAACGAAAGGTAGTTTGGCAGAGATCGACTTTTTGGCGATAAGACCTACTTTTGTGTAATACAAACTATTAATAATGTTTCTGTAATATTATTTATATTTAGTTTTTGCAAGTTTGATTAGGGACACTAAAAAGTTCATTCATTCAGTCACATCTTACTAAAATTTCACGAAGCATCAATAACACACACTAAAGATGTGGGTCTCACATAAATGCAATACATACATTAGTATGATAAAAGACTACTTAACCCGCATTGTATTGTAATCACTTAGGACAGATTATACGTTCTTGGGTTACATTTAATATTAAGTTAAATTGTGATATAAAGTGATTTTACCGAAGTTAGAAGTTAACTCGGGGTTAAATATTGAACTTAGGTACGTGCAAGTGGCCCTTACAATTGCAATAAATCTATAACATAAATGTGTTGGTGATCGCATAACTTCCTAACGACTGGACTGATTCGGCTAATTCTATTTGTATTGTATTAGTTATTGCCAGGATAAGGTTCTTATGAAGAGAAAAACTGGGAAAATGGGAAAAACAATATTTTATTTGAACGAGAGGAACAAAGTTCGCCAGGACAGCTAGTCATAAGATAAAATGAACTTCGAAGTTATGAATGGATATCTTCACATCGCATCTTATTCAAGTTTTTTTTATTTACTTCATAACATCACCCTTCTAACGTAGTAAGGATATTTGTATAATATTACAAACTAGAAAACACTTTTAAATTAAAACCTCTTGTTAAGATGATACAACAATGAACAAAAACATAACACTGCAATCAAAAATTGCCAATAACCTGTGACAACACCTACGTGTAATATAGCTGACAATCATCTCTATCAGCTAGTCAGGTACGTCAGTTTTCAAATAAAATAATCCACATCGAAATCCGTTCATCCGTTCAGAAGTTTTGATGTCAGACACATACATGCGTGCTCAAAAACAAAAGTAAATTAAAAAAAATATATATATTTGTGTTTGGTCTTGGGCGGTAATTTGAAAATTTAAAATCTGAATCGCCTCTGTGGTCTAGCGGTCCGGGTGTTGGACTTGACTGCATGAGGTCCTGGGTTCCAATACCGGGTCGGTCAACAAAAAGAAAATTGGATTTTCCCAATTTTCTAATAAAAAAAAAATGTTGGTCGGGATTGGAAATGTGCCCGGTTGGCGATAGGCTTGCCACCTATCACATTGTGGGACTTAGTGTCTTCGGCTAGTCGTGGGTGCCTTGGTTGTACCTCTGCCTACCTCTTCGGGGATATGGGCGTGAAGATACTTTTCTTTTTTTTTTAAATCTGGGCAATTGTATTTTACTTTTTTTATTAATGATCGAACTCGAAAACAAGAGGAGGATATATGTTCGACGTTTATAGATTTTGCACGTATGTTTATTGAATTCTCCAACATTTATTAACCCACTAATTTAATTTTTGTATGCTTGTTCATCGAGTTCTCCAACACTTATGAACCGATTTTTTTATTTTTTGTATGTTGTTTCTTGCGTTTGTATGTGGTGATCGAACCTCAGGTAAATCGAGAAAAAAATTCAATATTAGTCTTCGAAATTTAAATCGAAGTCGGTTATTGTAGTTTTACGGCGCCTAATCTAAATTATATTTTTAGCAATTTTACTGTGCTTGAAGTTATCAGTAAGAAACAAAGTCGAATCCTGTATGACATTAAATTTTCTATGTCTTGAAAAAAAGTCATATGACATATATAATTAAGAAATCTTAATTAATATTACACAATTAACATTACCGCGGTGGTTTGTTGTTTAGTTTAATCTTGCTGGTGCCAATAGAATATCATGTTAAATTGGCGAACATTTTTAGTATGTGTATATACATTTAGTATCTATGAAAAATACTAGAATTTACATTAAATAATTTATTCAAGTACGTTTTATTGTTTTATGTACCGCTATAATGCGAAAGTAGTCAATATATCGGAAGTATATATTTTATATACCTATAGAGATAAAATTTTACGATTCAGTAATACTGAGAAAAATTACTTGAATAATCATTAAGTTTTATAACTTGCACTTGGACTAAATTACTAGTTAAGATAAAAGAGTCTCAGTTACTAAGTATACTCAAGCACGTATCCCTAAAGAGGTTAGCGGAGATACAATAGGGGCACCCCCCATTATCTATAGTCCAACAATGTGATAGGTAGCAAACCTATCGCCAAACGGGCACTTTTCCCTTTTAAACTAATGTTTCGTGTAAAATATGAAGTTTGTTACAACATTCACAACTCGAAAACTGCTGAACCGATTTAAATGTCATTTGTTTTCTTTATTTATCTAAGTCCCAAATCATGGCATGAGGTCATGCCTCTTTCGGGCACGTTTCTGATACAATATATTTTCATTTATTTACAACTACAAAAACGTCTTACATGTGGACTCATTATTTTTTTTGTATTTCATTTATTTATGTTCTGTTAATTTCAGATCCAGTTAAACAACATTATTTTTTATCGACACACTTAATGGGTGACATTAAATAAGAAAAAACTTTATATTCTAATATTTTTTAGTCAAATTGTAATTTAAGAGGTAATTTTTCAATAAAATATGTACCCGAAGACAAGTCTGTATCTATCAATTAATTTACATAATAAATTCATTAAGTAGGAGGTTGATTAGACAAATATTAGTGTCATAACTATATGTAAAATCATATAAATGAATAAAAAAGTGTTTTTTGTATGTTATAGTTTCATAAATATTAATTGGTAGGGCTATTAATTTGTCTGCTTTATTATTATTTTATTACAAACGACAGTTTAGTATAATGACCTGACGGTATGTGGTGAAACTAGTCACTTTTATGGACAATTTTTTTGCCTTTTTCGCGAGTAAATCTGTATAAATCAAATATAATTGATAATTTTAATTTGAAAGATATGATTACACTTTTTTTATTAAGTTTCTTAAAGGAAAATGAAGTCTTATCCTAAGGTTTTTAATTTTAATTTTGCTCCTGTTTATTACTTTTAAGGTAGAATAATTTCAAATAATTGAAATTCGATTCGATGATTTAGCAATAGACGAAGGTTGTGGGTTCGATCCCTATCTTGAGTGATGTTTTGTCAAATAAAAGGTATCTTCACGCCCATATCCCCGAAGAGGTAGGCAGAGACACAACCAGAGCACCCACGACTAGCCGAAGATACTAAGTCCCACAATGTGATAGTGTATATATATACAATATATAATATATACAGTGTCTCCATCGTTAGAAGCATCCATATTTTCTATACAAGGTCAAGCAGTAGTTACCAGACAACATGAACGTGATATTCATAAAAAGCAAGTGGATGGAAAATGTCGACTATGTTCAGCAAAGGATGAAACTATACTTCATATAACTACTGGATGTGAGAAATTGGCTGGTAACTATTACACGAAAAGACACAACAACGTGGTACAGTATATTTTCTGGGCCCTACTGCAAAAATATAATTTGAAATAGAAAAACTGTGGTGGAAGGAAACATTAACCCACCCACAGGTTAAAGAAAACGATGAAACTAACTTACTCTGGGAGATGCCAATTCAAACAGATAAATCAATTCCAAACAATAGACCAGACATCATTTATATTGATAAAACAAACAACAAAACATACCTTATAGATATAGCAATACCATCAGATTATAATATAGGGCCCAAAGAGATCGAAAAGTTAAGTAAGTAAATATCAACCGCTTAAGACAGAAATAAATAGATTGCGGAATACCAACACAACAATATTCTCAATAATCATAGGTGCCACTGGAATGATAGGACACAGCCTTCATAGATATTGTAGCATGTTAAATTGTCGTATAGATATAAGTATAATCCAAATTAAGCAGCTATATATACAGCATCTATAGTAAGTAAAGTATTAGGAGATAATGTCTTTGCAGGGGGAAATCCTGAATCTTCTTTTCCTTGAGGGTTTCAAGGCGGGAAATTCAGTGAAAATACCGACTTTAGTCGAGAAATGGAAAACCATTAAATAAATAACACTTTATTGTTTTTAAAAATGCAAGTATATTTAAAATGAGTTGAGAAATACGTTTCTTGTTTATGTAGGGAGCTATACTCAAAAAATGGTAAATCAACAGAAGCTGAACAATGTTCAAACAGGTTGGTAATTAATTTTTACATTTTATTTGACGCCTGTTTTGTCGCCTCTGTGGTCTAGCGGTCCAGGTATTGGACTTGACTGCATGAGGTATTACCAACGTGTTATCGTTTAAAGATAATGTAATTTGGTGATCCCGAACTGTCCATACATCATACTAAATAAGAAATAAAACCAGCTGTGGCCAAGACTCTGCTACTTAGCCTTACGGGTAAAACCAATCTTGAAATCCATATTACAATATTGAGTGATCACGTCTCTATGTTAATATATGTATCTGAGAAGGGAGAAAAGTTCTCATATTACGAGTAAACATTAATAAAAAAATTATCATAACTTAGATGTTTATTGGGCAATATGCTAATAATATTGATAATCCAGGCGTGAGCGGATGACCTTCACTAATTCTATAAATTAATTATTACCACCATTACAAGCAATATAAATTTAAAAAGAAATAAATTAAAAACTTGCTAGTAAACGAGAAAATAACATACTGTAACTCAATTAATTTCTATCTACAATTTGTTAAGATACTAAATATATATTACAACTTGAACTAAAAACTTCAAATTCCAGTTAATATTTTAATGCCTCCTAAGTATAATGAGTCAAATAACAATTCAGTAATTTAGATTTTAGTGGAATCAAATTAATTCGAAATAGGTTATGTGTATTATTAATATAGTTTGGAAGCTCTTCCTTGTGGGATTTAAAAGTTCAATGCATATTGGACAAATATATTTTACAAGGATTTTGTTCATCTTATATTGAGTTGTGGCACGAAGATATTTGCATCAGGGGGTTACTTTTGAATTTTGATTTCACGCAAATTGGAAATTAGAAGTTGATATGTTATTTATAAAAAAAATGATAAGCTATTAATTATTTCATAGGATTCATTGATTTAAAAAAGTTAATAATGCCCTAGTACTGTTTTCAGGAGTACCTAAAATAACATATTTGATTACAATTTCTAACTTGCATTAATCGCAATTCAAGAGTAACGTTACATTACATACATACTGTTTAACTGTAGTTCATGGGGTTAAATTTATCTACATTTTAAAAATTGTTTGTATTAACAGTTAATAATGTAATTAATACAACAACAATTTTATAAATAGGGATTAAATAATTAAGTTTATAAATACTTATTAAAATATTAACACACCACAAGTTGGTAGAATATGTTGTAACACCGTTTTAATACTTTTATTCCGCAAATAAATATTTTTCATTTCATTTCATAACACTCGTTGAAATTGATTAGGTATACATGAAGTAGTCTCGTTAATTATGGTTCTTTTAATAGATGTAAAATTAGCCTTTATTTTGCTAGTTCCGCGTAAGCAGTGTAACTATTGTGGCAAATAATCCTCCAAATGATACAGAATGTGACAAACCTAACTAATGGTCCCACCACCCACCAGAACACGAATAGAGAAAGAACTCGGGTAAAAATATAAATCATGTGAGAACCCTACTTAAAGTTCACACCTCCCACCTCCGCCACCAGATAACGAATAGAGTCCGAAGTCGGGAAATAAAACCACTTGTCACGTCCTTCGCCAACTTTGTCGAAGAACTCACCACAGAGACGACGACACACGAGACAACGTGTGTCGTCATTTGTACGGTATGGTCGATTTCCTGAGGATGCCTCGGTGTTAGGCAACACACACGTGAGTGCGATAAATAAAATTAAGGCAATTTATTAAGTATGTTTGTACAAAAAGTAAAATACTATTTAAAATAAAATAAATTTGTTAGATGACTCAGTATACTTAGGAGGCATCGATTTAAGGTAATGCAAGCTGATGATGCAGACCTTATAAATTAATGAATGAGGATATTTTTTGTACTAAAAATACAGATTTTATTTAAATGATTTTATGCGCTAAAAATGACATAGCCCTCTTAATAGCAAGAACCGGATGTTAGATCTAATTTGTAAGTCTACCAGCATAACAGTGACACTTTCAATAATGGGACAGAAATAAGTAACGTACCTACCTGATCAAATTTTTAATCGTGGGTGCCCTGGTTGTACCTCTGCCTACTTCTGCGATGTTACGGTTATGAAGATATTTACTTAATTGTTTAGATTATATTAATAATCCTACTAATATTATAAATGTAAAAGTTTGTATGTTTCCTTGTTTGTTACTCCTTCACGCAAAAACTGCTCAGAATCGATTGTCATGACATTTGGCACACTCATAGAGGCTAACTTAAATTAGCACATAGGATAGTTTTTATCCCGAAAATTGTTCCTGTGGAATCATAAACCATGCAGGCAACGTAGCGGGCAACAGCTACTCTATTATAAAAATATCATTGAAGCTGTTTTAGTTCTTAATATTTAACTATTTTACAACTTATTTTTAGTCAGGTTTTTTGTAAATAACGTTTAAAATTTCAACATATAAAACTTGAAATACTGGTGTCGAAAAAATTTTACATGAATTTTAGTTTTAAATGTAGATAACAGATAAGTTCGTTTAATGTTCAAGACAAGAAAACTGTTATAAAATTAATTAATTAAGTGCTGACGATATTTAGATAACACCTCGGTATATTAAGATAACGCTTTGTAGGTACACTTTAGAATTCTTAAATCTACAGATTTATTATTTTGGATATTACACTGTTTTAATATATCTTTTTGGGAATTAAAGACCAGTAAAACTGCAAAAACTGACTTTAATTTAGATATTATATCAATCAAGTAAGCAATTAAATACTAGGTATAAGCAATATTTCAAAAAGCGTAAAACTAATTGCAATAAAAAATATATGAGACCACCTCTGAAACACAATCTTATAAAAAATATCTTCACGCCCATATCCCCGAAGAGGTAGGCAGAGGCACAACCAGGGCACCCACGACTAGCCGAAGACACTAAAAGTCCCACAATGTGATAGGTGGCAAGCCTATCGCCAACCGGGCACATATCCTATCCCGAGCAACATTTTTTTATTAGAAAATTGGAATACCCAATTTTCTTTTTGTTGCCCGACCCGGCATTCGAACTCGGGACCTCATGTAGTCGAGTCCAACAACTAAACCGCTAGACCACAGAGGCGATACAAAAAAAAAAGAATTAGAAAAAAAGAATTGTCAAATAATTGGTGGAGAAATCGCGTAATATACAAAATAATTCAAATAATTTATTACCTTACCTTTATAACAGTAGATTTTAGATTCTGATAAAAAATGTATCAAATTCAAATTAAGAATATCTATTTTTCTAACCCCCGATGAAAAGCGAGGGGTGTTATAAGTTTGGTGTGTCTTAGTCCGTGTATGTCTATCTCATCGTAACTTTTGAAATAATGAACCGATTTTAATACAGTTTTTTTTTGTTTAGACGAGTTATTGCTATATTACATTAAGGTTTTGTGGCTGGTTTGTTGAAAATTTTTAATTTTACTGTACTTTAAAGACTTTAAAAAAGAAAGAGGTTATATTTAGATTTTTCAAAATATTTGTTGCCTATATTTTATGTATTTTATTTGACTTCTCTGGCATTTATGACGCAATAACATATTTTTTATTGGAATGATCGTACATCCGGGCTAATCCCTAGCCACAAAGAATCTAATGATGAAATCTTAAAGAAAATAAACACTCCATTTTATATGTATTTGGATTTCTTCATGATAAAAAATAAAGTAGGTACTTTAGCAGTTTTCATATTTGAGTGTTATCTGAGACTTTTTTACTAGACGTAATCATTAATTTAATGTTTTTTTTAAAGATAATGCTTTTCATGTTGTTTTTATAAACAAATGATTTTTAGATGAGTTTAGGTTATACCAGAGGGATCTCCTCATTCTCAATTTCTTTTAATTTTTTACGAAGATTATTAAGTAACATTACGCCTCGTCGGTCGAGTGGCTAGCGTACACGCCTAACTACAATGATCAACCACGAGGCTCAGGTTCGATTCCCGAATGGGGTAGACATTTGTGTGATGAAAATTTAGATCACTGCATTTCCGGGTCTGGGTGTTTATTAAATTTATTCTGGTATCTATTAAAGTATTTCTATGTATTAGAATCCCATCAACTTCAACTAACACCTATAACACAAGCATATAATTTGCTTACTTTGGGGTTAGATTCAATTTGTGTAACCTGTCCATGCATATTTATTTATTTTATTTACTTTCACTCCTTTAATCTCAATTAAGACTGCATCATGATTATTTTTTTTATTTTATCTTGCATATCTGTGAAATAATTTAAGAAATTGCCTAATAAATCTTAATAGATGCGGAATCAAAGCTCCTCATTAGCAGTCCGATGGTTGTCTGATAAAATGAACATGTCGTAGGTTTTTGATTACTTACCATTAAAATTAGTATCAATTTGAATAACGTCAGTATTTTATGATAGCGTGTAATATCCAACGTGTCTAATTGGTTACATGTCTTGTTTTTTTGGCGACTTAGGAAAGACGCGATTGAGGTTACTGGTATATTCCGCGAGTGCTGATCATAAGTAATAAGTAGAATATACCTGGACAAATTATAAGCATTTATTTTCCGTGTTGGTCTTCTGTATAGAATAGGCCATGTTAGAATAGGCAAGCCTGCCGGCAGCTCGTAAAGGCGCGAAGGTTTAATGGTTCATCACTAGCAAGGCCAATAGTGATTACCAGTATAACCGTGTGATAATTCGCTATCTTGTTACAGAAAGAAAATTAAACTCCAACGTAAGCAAATTATATGCTCTTGTTATGGGTTTTAGTCAACGGTCCATAGAAATCTATATATCTTTATATTAATACGTGATGCCAAAACTTTGGACCCCTTTTTACGAAAATTGCGTTGACGCAGGAGCATAAAATTTGGCACACTTATAGTTCATGTGTAGGAGAAGTGAAGAACGCTAATATTTTTCAATAATTGTGCTTATAAAGTACATTAAATCAATAAATAAAACATTACCCACACTACCACGCATTTGACACACACAAACAAATATATTGATGATAACGATAAAAGATCACAGATGGGGCTCTAAAAAGTTTGGAAACAAAGTAGTGGGTCTTGAGAAATGAAGATGGTGTTCTTATCAAAAATATATTAAAATTTATTATGGTCGAATTTTGACCAATGGGCAACCACTAGTAAAAATGAATCCGCAATTCCCGTGATCTCCACATTACGTCTGAACGGATAGATTGCTAATTCTTTTTTTTGTTGTGTTATCCCGTAACACGGGGTTCGAAGTTCCGATTTTAGAGTAGGGCACAATATTACTGAAATGGACAGACTATAATTCATGAGTCCTTTATAAATAGAGGCTGAAATTATTCTAGTTTCAAGTTGTATAGTTATAATTATAAATAATCCTAATGTACTCATAATAAAGGACAAGATTTTTTCTGTAGAAAGTCAACAAGGAACAACTCGCCCCACGAAGGGCCTGGTTGTTCCTTCTTTGAGGCAAGTTGTTCCGCTGTCAATTTCTGACATAAAATTTACAATATTAATGGGATGTTTATGACAGCTTTTATTAGAAAAGTGTACAAAATCCTAAAGATTTTGACGCATTTTCAATAACTTAAGAGATTGAACGAAAATTAAACTACAAAAAAATCATTATTTCTAATAGGTACTGAAATCCAACCTAACTAATAGGTTTAAGGCTGTTGTAAAGGTTTCAAACATAAACCAACTTTGACTAACTCAAATTATGTCATATTTATAAAAAAATCTAAATAAAAAATGTAATAATTTTAGCATTTCTAATTTCAGTTTTTCCATTCAGTTTAATACTACCATCTTTTTTGAGATAAATTTTCTATTAAGTGCTTTGTTTTGTAATAATTATCTAAATCAGTAATATACAATCATTCAAAGATTCATCGTCAGAGTTGCTATAAGGATAAACATAGTAATGAACTTCTTCAGATTTTAGGTACTTTAAAATGTGCCTAATTCTTGCACATAATGCATTCAATCCGTTCCTTTCATGGTTGAGAATTGGAATATGAATCGCAACATATTATAAAATACCATTCCAGGCTATGTTCTTCGATTAATTGGAAAAAGCCGTGTTTATTTTCAAAAACCCGTGAACCAATCAGCTTCCGCTTCTTGATTTCTGTGCCAGGAGACAGAAATGTTAGGCATTTAAAATTTAACAGCACAGCAATTTTTTTTTTAAAAGCAATACTTTAAGTTTTTCGCCGTCTTGGCTAAAACTTAAATAAATACCAGAATAAATTTAATAAACTCGCTAACGTCTGCACTTAGAGATATCGATGATCAGTCAGTAAGTCGAAAACTAAATACCAAATTGTGAGTTAATGTTAAATTAAATGTTAGTTGACGTCTCTGAGTGCGGCCGGTAGAACCAGAAATGTAGACATCTTGATTCATTTATTGTAAGGTTAGTGGCACAGCACTGTACTGCCAGTGATCTTGTTGGTGTAGACCCAAGACTCACCTCTCACGAGCTCGCTGGCTGGAAGGCAGGTATGCAGAATAGACCATCGTTTGTTCTACGCAGATTATCCAAGACCACCATGGCTGAACATAGTATTGACTATATTATGTATCAGCAATAAAAATTTGTAATTGTAAATTAGATAGTATAGTATGGTACAAAATAGAAATAAAAAAATAAAGTAAATGTAAGTTATAATAATAAATAGTAAATAAAGAAAGAAAAAAAAACAAAAGAATTACAGAAGAAGGCGCAAAATTATTTTCCTCGACAATTATAAATAAAATTAAAAACAAATAGTTAGTGTAATTGGGCATCCCACTCATAGTATGAACGAAGTATGAAAGAAATGATCAGTATAAAGCATGAAAGTACGAGAAGAGAACAAACGATAACTGGTGTATGAAAGAGTAAATAGCATAAAAAGACCCTATGTTGGAAAATAGGGGAATAAGGAAAACAAAAAACCAACATTTTTAATTTCAAAGTTACTAATTTTTTGGGTCTTTAGGTGTTTAGAAATCTTAAAGGGTCCGGGAGTACAATAGATGGTCTATTCCTTTCTGCCAGGAAGCTCCTTAGAGGCAAGCACTGATCATCAGTAACAGGATTACCAGTAGGAGTACAGTGCTATGCAGTAATTTGCCGGAATAGGGATCCACCGTCCTACCTCCTTCTGTCGCCATAATTATGCTGTCGTGTTCCGGCCCGGAGGATAGGGTAGACGGTAGAATTGCACAATAGGTCTAACATTCCAGCCACGGAACAGCAACGCCTCTGTAACATCCAACTTCGTGTCTTTAGGCCACAATTATCTTTTATTACAGGGAAGCCGTGTACGCTGACCTCTCACAAAAACAAGCAGACTACATCTACCTATCAAGATTTAGTTGCGAACTCCTAATAGGTAAAATGGCTGTGAAAAATGGGCCGACGGACGAAAATTATGTCAAATTGATAAGAATTTTTCAGCCTTCTGGCTATATTACACTATAAAAGTCCGTTTCTTTCAATGCATTCCTAGCCTATAAAATCCCAACACCTCAGTCAATAGTTAAATGTCAGATAGTGTTATTTTATAAAACCTCTGGTGCCTTACATAATAATAGTCGTATATCAATGTCTCACATCACAA
The DNA here is from genome assembly GCA_002245475.1 of Calephelis virginiensis. Taxonomy (NCBI): domain Eukaryota; kingdom Metazoa; phylum Arthropoda; class Insecta; order Lepidoptera; family Riodinidae; genus Calephelis; species Calephelis virginiensis. Next base: position 200,689 of record NJDC01000384.1, read on the forward strand.
TCAGAGACAACCCACTCAACGTGTTGAATACTTAATAAGATAATTATAAAGCCATTAATAATCTGTTAACTTCATATGGGGCAAAAACATAAAACTGGAAAAGTAGCGAGGCAGTTTCTATGACGCGTCGAGAAAAGAAAGTTCTGTTACGATCGTGTATATCAAACTTTATTTATGACACTATAAAGACTAATATAGGTTATTTATTCTAGAATTAAATTGTTAGATTTAAGCGAAAGCGGTTTTATGAAGCGGAGCGGATTGTACTGTTTTTCAAGAGTTTTTTCTA
>NJDC01000384.1:211285-221429 GCA_002245475.1 Calephelis virginiensis
GGCACGCTACAGGGCGGGATTTAAATCCGTTCTACGTCGTTATTACGCTTCCCTGTTATAAATTTCATCTAACAATACATTTGTTCTTTTGCATACATGATGCGCGTAAACTTTTGTTTAATTGATATGTTTATCGTGCTATTATTCTTTATTACTTTAATGGGTAAAGTGAGATGTTGGGAATACAGTAGCTGTTATTGTTAGATTTAGATCGTAAAAGGCGAGCATAGGCATACCGTCACGAACACCCTGACATCCTACTAGGTGGTAGACTTTCGCAGCGACTTGCTCGGATTGGTACAACCGCCTTACCTATTCCTGCCACCATAACGTCCAATGCTTGCCGTTGACGTGTTCCGGTTCGGAGAGTAAGGTAAACTTACTTTTGCTCGGGACCGGGTTCAGGTTGGCAACGCTAAATAACCACCTTTGGTGTCTCTAGGCGGCGTGAATTCTTACCATCAGGAAATCGTACGTCGGAAGCACAGAAACCGTACTAAGCTTAAAACCTCTTTTCCTTTAAGTAAAAAATCCAAAAAGAGCTGATATAAAGTGGAAACTCTTCATACAATATACCAATTACGTGTAGTTAATTATTATTTTTTGTATGTTTATAGAAGTTATTTTTATGTTAAAGATCAGCGAACAAACAGCGTTCTCCTGGTAGTAAGAGCCATGCCCTACAGCCACCATAGATGTTACAGGTGCGTCGACGCCCTGAAGTCAGAATGGAAGACCTATTGTACAAGTCTACCGATCAAGCCCTCCAGGCCGGAACATGACAGAGTCAATACGGCGGCAGGAATAAGAGAGGCGGTAGACCTTGCTGGTTTAATCTGTATTTAACACTGTGCCTCTTACAAGCTGCCTGGCAGAGAGGTGATGGTCTATTCTACTCGGACCAAGACCCGTACCCGGACCACCACCCGAAGTGTTAATTATGCAGGCAATATTCCATATGGTAAGTAGTCTTGCCCGCCTCCAAACAAGTGCAACACTTGAGTTTTGAAGTAACTTTGCTGACGTTTTAGAAATTATTAAATTTTCTTCCCTCATAACTTACCTATCGTATTTCAAAACATGATCTCCTTATTACGTTGGATTTTAGGTTAAAAACACAATTATTCTTAGAATGTTGTCAGCATTCATATATAAATGTCTGAATCTGTATGATTAGTGCTATCTGCATCATTAAACTTCAGTATAACTCAGTTTAATGTTGCGGTACATTCGAGCTACCTACCTGATGAAAAGATTGTCATAAACTCATGGGTAATCGGATGTACTGCCATCTTTAATTTATTTCATTTATCGTAAAATTAGTTTTATGATATAGGAAGGCAAACAAGCTGACGGATTTCCTGATGGTAAGAAATTCACGCCGCCTAGAGATACCAAAGGTGGTAATGGTGCGTTGCCAACCTGAAGCCGGGATGTTAGGTCTCAGGTAAAAGTAAGTTTATCGGCTACCTTACCCTTCGAACTGGAACACGTAATGACGTATGACGGCAGGAATAGGAATGGCGGTGGTACTAATCCGGGCGAGTCGCTGCGAAACTCTACCACCTAGTCAGACGTCACAGTGTTAGTGACGGAATGCCTATGTTCGCCTTTTACGAGCTGCCTGGCAGGAAGGCAGATGGTCTATTCTACAAAGGGGCCTGGACCAACACGGGGAAAAACTTATTTTTACTAAATTAATAAGAGGATATTATTTTCGATTTTGATGTGTTAAATGCAACGTTCAAATTTGTTACACTATGTCGTCATGTTCTTGTTGTATTCTGAAGGAGACATACGGCCAATATTAATAATCAATCCTAATCCAAAACTCGCTGTCCAAGATTGATATTTTGATCAATTTTTATGTTATCGCTTGCCAATAATATATCTGTGCACAGGATAAATATGAGAATAAGGTATAGGATAGGCCGGCGGATACGCAGCTATCTAGATTGCTTGAAATCCATTAGATTGAGATACATTACTAACATTGGCCGTTAAAGGACTTAAAAATTATCTAGCGGCGTTTAAAAACGGTATTTGTAATAAATATTACTTTTCGTTTGTTATTTAAAAAAAATCTTATTTAGAACTAACTTCTAAACATTTTACGATTTTCATTTTGCTATGCATATAGCTAAATGCCCGAAATCAAACACAGACAGATTTTTTTTAAATTGACCCCTAGAGGGATGAAATTTTTTACAAAAATGGTAACTATTTTACACCAATGAAAAAAAAGTGAATCAAAAAGATAACGAAAATCAAACAAAAACTTGACACAATAAAAAAGCAGAAACAAAACCAATGGTGTTAAAATGCGAAAGGGCATGCTCCGCTGGTTTGGTCACGTGGAAAGAATGACAGATGAAAGATTGACAAAGCAGATATACAATGCGAATGTGGATGGATGTAGGTACCCGGGGAGACCAAGGCTGACATTTCACGATCAGATCAATCGGATATTATCCGAGGGTGGTGTCAAGAGTCTCCGAAACCGGCGTGTTTGTATGAAAAGGGTTATGAATGTGAAGGAAGCAAGACAGGTTTGTCAGGATCGTGAGGTCTGGCACTCGATACTCTCTGTCTACCACGTAAGGGACTTGGCGTGAAGATATGTATGTATGCATGTATGTAACAAAACCAACAAAGATATGTTTACCAAAATTATAGCAACTAACTAATAATTTGACAACAAACGAGCTCCAAACTCCCAAAATCGAAGACGAATAAAATAAAAAAAAATTTGGTTTCCCTTTTTCCTAAAATCAACAATATTTTACGTTTCCGAAAATTGGTAATATAGCTCAGCACTACACAAAAAAAATTTGTATTATTATTTGTAAGCTTGTCACTTACATCTGTCGATTTAGTCTCGATAAAATTCGATTAGTCTATGATAAAAAATAAACTTTAGTTACAAATTATAATAAGGGTAGTAAAATAATTATCCCCTTTTGTGTAAGTGAAGTAAGCTGTAAGCACAAGCGAGCGATTCTCTTGTTAATAAGAGACAACTGTCGCACATAGACAACATAGATGTTACTGGTGCGCTGCTGCCATATCTAATATAGGTATATAAATCTCGTGTCACAATGTTTGTCCTCAATGGACTCCTAAACCACTTAACCGATTATAATAAAATTCGCACACCATGTGCAGTTCGATCCAACTTGAGAGATAGGATGCTTACATCTCAATTTATCGCGGGCGAAGCCGCGGGTAACAGCAGCGCACATTTTTAGTGAATATCGTGAACGAGAAAAAAACATAAAATCGTTCAAATTTGTCCAAAGTCCAATTTAACGAGCCTATGTTTTTTATGTTTTAAAACAGGAATGGTATTTAAATAAGAATAAATCGTGAACAAAACCGAGAGGAATTAATATGAAAATCAACAAAAACAATTATTATGAAATTATTAAAAAAATATTTAATAGTTATGTTGGTAATTAATATTACAATAACAAAATAATGAAATATAATCCAATAAACTAAATCAAAGAAATGAAATACAAACATGTTTAGTCTAAATTGAAATCCAAGGAAAACGCTGCTGGAGTATCTCAAACCAATCGCTCATGTTTTAACAAATTGTGTTTAGCTTATAGACTTCTTATTAATTAGGCGTCGATCCAACTTGCAGGAAATGAAGACTCGTGTATCCGAGATTACACCGGTTTTTTCCGAATAATTTATCTGTATTGAGGTTGGAAGTATAACTAGATGTTGCCCGAGGCTACGCCCGCGTTTTAGTGTTAATTCTATTCCTTCTTTTTGTTTTTTATTTGTTTTCTCGCGGGAACTCACTAAGGTATCGAGGTAAAAAGTGGCCTAATTCTCTCTCTAGTCTCTTATCTATCTTCCAACACAAAAGTTATCATATAACGTCACTAAATTGTGCAGTGCAAGAAGGACAAACAAACAATCAAACACTTTCGTACTTAAACTGTTAGTATGTTTTTTTTTATTTTTATTAAAAGTAAAAAAATGTACATAATGTTTAGAAAGGAGAGTTGAAAGAAAGTGTTGATGTTAAAATTAGAAATGGCTACGCTGGTTCGGTCATGTGAAACAAGAGACACCCCCTCCAGGTACGCGGGCAGTACTGGACGGGGTCCGGGTCATGGTTGGGACCCAGATGAAGTACCTGGGTCTCATCCTGGACGGGAGGTGGACTTTCAGGGCAAATTTTGTCCGGCTCGCTCCGAGAGTCCTGGGAGCCGCTGCTGCTTTGGGGAGGCTGCTTCCCAACATGGGAGGCCCGAGCGCCAACTGCCGACGGCTGTACTCCGGCGTTGTGCGGAATATGGCCTTGTATGGGGCACCTGTCTGAACAGACGCCGTCGGTCGCGCCAACAAGACCCTGCTGCGACGTCCGCAGCGGGTCATCGCGACCAGGGCGATACGCGGATACCGGACGGTGTCCTGGACGGCGGCATGCGTCCTCGCGGGAGACCCGCCCTAGAAGCTCCAAGCGCTTGCTCTTGCCGACACATACCTCGTGGTATCGTCGGCGAGGGCGCGCAGGGAGCCCCTGGCGTGGGAGGACGTGAGGCGTATGCAGAGGCAGGCGTGGGAGACCACGTTGGAGCGGTGGAACGAGGACCTTGCCCCACCTGTCCCTGGGCAGGCGACGGTGGAGGCAATCCGATCGGTCCTCCAAGGGTGGTTGCAGCGGCAGTTCGGGTCGCTGACGTTCCGACTTGTGCAGGTGCTTTCCGGGCACGGCTGCTTCGGGAAGTATCTGCACAAGATCGCGAGATGGGAGGCGGCCCCCGCATGCCACGACTGCCAGAAGATACGGCGTCCCACACGCTGGGGGAGTGCGTCGCGTTCGAGTCATAGAGGCGTACTCTCTCAGCGGTCGTAGGACCTCTCGCTGCCGAGCGTCGTCAACGCCATGCTCAGTTGTGACAGGTCCTGACGAATAAGTCATGACGCAAAAGGAGACCGCGAAGCGGGCCCAGGAGGACGATCCCAACTCAGGCCCGCTCTGGCGCAGGCGAACCGGGGGCGCAAGAAGGCCTTCAAAGCGCCTCCGATGCGGGGCGATGCGAGGCTGTCGGGGGGAGTCTGGGGACTTTCTTCGGCCAGCACGGCCTCAGACGCCTGGGGTGTCACTCCAATGTCCGGAGTTGTTCCTCTTTCAGCGCGGGACGAGGCCGGGTGAGGACCAGGCCGTAGTCGTGGAGCGAGATGGTGAATGCCAACGCGACCCCATCTCGCTCCTAGCCGGGCGGCAGGAAGGTCATCGTGTGGTTTTTAGTCGGTTCGAGTCCGACATAACCCCCTTTACTCCCCCGAGAGTGGTGGGTATCCGGGGGGATTTTCCACATTTTAAAAGAAAAGTGTGAAACAAAAGACAGATGAAATATTGTCAAAGCAGATGTATAATGTGAATGTGGATGGTTGTAGGTAACCGCGAAGACCTAGTGTTGGCATAACTGAAAGAATACAGTTGCAGTTTTTACATAATTATTGAATTTCGTGCACACGTTGAGTAAAATTATTAATTTTAGTACGAGTAGCATTTTGTAAACTTTTGCTCGGTCGAAGCGTAAAGTATTCATTAAGAATTGTAAAAAAGTAAAAAAGTATTGTCGCCAAATCTCATGTAGTGAGCTTGAGTCAGGTGGCCAAGACCTTGACATGTCTTTAAATATGACAACTTGTGACTAATTATGAATAACTTAAGCCCAATTTTGTTAAATAGGGTATCTTGGCGCAAAGTTGCAAACTTAATCTTGACTAGTGGAAGAATCTAACCCATATACCAAAAAATATGCTTAGGGCATATCAAAAATTAATAATAAATATCTCTGAACAAATTACACAAATTGAATCTAACCCCAAAGTAAACAAATTATATGCTTGTATTATGGGTGTTAGTCAACGACATTAATACATAGAAATACTTAAATAGATACCAGAATAAATTTATTAAACGCCCAGACCCGGAAATGTCGACATTTAAATGTTCATCACACAAATGCCTGCCCCCATCGGGAATCGAACCCGAGCCTCGCGGTTGGTCTATGCAGTTAGGCGTGTACGCTAGCCACTCGACCAACGAGGCGGTATATCAAATCTTCATTAAAATTTTCCCGCTGTTTTTTTATGGTTATAAAAACTACGATACCACTTTTGATGCAGTTTTTACTAAAGAATCTAGCAAATTTTAAGGAAAGATTGACAAAACAAACAAGCAAAAGAGCAAGTAGCCCACCTCACTAAAACTAGTTACTCATTAAGGGTTTTGTAACTTCATAAATTAATATAAAATCTTCTTTTTTCTCAAAATCGACTGAGTAGAATAAACTATAGACCGTTCTGCCAGGCAGCTCGGGAGATGAGAGCACAGGTTAATATATAGGCGTTACCAATATTACATAACAGCAACTTGTACGAGTAGGAATCCAGCACCTTAACTATTCCTGCCGCCACAGTGATTGTCAAATTATAGTTCACTATGGAAAACGGTAGACTTGCACAATAGGTGTAACACCTATAACATCTACGGTATCCGTAGGCCACTGTTGTTTCTTACCATCAGAGTCGTTGTGTTCGCTAACCTCTCACATAAAAAAGCCTATAGAGTATAGTATAGTTAGGAGCATACATGTTCGCATGCTCCTAACACTTCGCTGTCTTAAGACCAGGATTTTAGCAAACGTATGCAAGACTTCTGGCATCAATTACTCATGGCAGCATTTCCGAATCCTTACAAATTTGGGACCTTAAGCAAAGAGTTTACTCATTTCTGAAAAAAAACGACAACTTTGAGATTCCTGGTGCAGTTGTTCATGGGCGCTGTAGATCACTCTCCTTTAAATGAACCACATTTTAAAATAGTCTATTGTTTGGTTTTAGAACGGAATACGCTAATAACTAGCACTGAATAGGTAGAGCAATAGGATCAATCAACGCTCTACACAATGCTACTAGTAATATTTTTCCCACCGTAATATAAGTGTTGGTTTATATTAACATAACCACACCATTAACATTTTTTTGGTCGGAAGGTAGGTTAGGTAGTGGAGACTTAGGATTCCACAATCAGTTTGCAAACTATATACCTCGGCAAAATTTGTGACGCTTGCCCCATTCTAAATGAATATTGCTAAATTATTTTTTTCCAAACATTTTAATTGTTCTTCGCCTATTTAAATCGGACGCAAAACCAAAAAATAATATTTAAATAGGTAATAGGTCCCGCAATTTTTAGTTAATAAGTGTGGTAACAAAAATATCTTTGTTCTATATTATTCGTATTAACATAGATTAAAATACAGAGAGATTGTTGTATCAACAATATTATGTTATTTGAAAATTGATAAATATTTAAAAATCCATGTATTTTCATTTTTTTATATATAAGAATTAATCCCTATTTCCTTTGACAAACGCATCACGCGTAAACTGATAGACCAATTTGGCTAATACTTTTTTCGTTCTATTAATAATTGAAAGAAGAAGGTATATAGTCCTAACTATGAATAAGTCGGTTCAGCAAGTTATGAATAATCTTATACTAGCCGACAGCAAAAACTTTTACTTTCGTTTCTAAACCATAAAATAAATGTCAAAGAGCTTAATTACATAGATAAAAAAATCGAGTAATAAAATGGCTTGTTTAAATAATTTCAATAAAACCTTAATCGATTAAACTTGTGATAAGCAATTAAAAATATCATAAAACCTGAGAAACGATTGACATTTAATGTTTCAAGTTTGAAGACTCACCACCAAGAGTCGGTGATGGGCGCTAGCAGCAGTAAGCAGGCAGCGATGAAGACCGGCCGCATTCTAAGGACATCACTCTACGCTTGGGCCTTAGCCATCGCCCCGGTTTTTTACATCTAGCTCGATTTCCCGAATCGATTTTGTAATTAAACGATTTTCATTCGATTTTCGGATACGAAATTTCGCGGCGTGCGTGGATCCTTGTCGCTGAGAGATCGCGGCGTATACTGACGTTCACCTGTATCCAGCCCGCCGTACGCGCACTTCGAAACGATTTTCGCGCTATTTTGGCTAATATTCTGCGGATTAGGCTTAATTAGAAATAAAGAGGGGGAGTTTATGTCGGCCACACGGGCGATATGCCTTTTCGATTATCGAGACGAGTTTAATTCGGTAGACGTAATCAAATTTGTGTCATCATATGATTTTACTAATGGAGCGTCCCTTGCGATGTGGTTTTTGACCTTGTTTTTATTTTTTTGGGACATAATGTCTTCATTGCTTTGATAATACATTTTAAAGGAAACTTACGAGGTATACAAAGTATTTGAGCATTTACCAGACCATTACGGATAATGTAGAGCTACAAGTTTAGAAGCTTTTTTTATTTTACGAAGGCAATCAAGTAGACTAATAAACAGAGAGACTTATTTGCACAGATGTTAAAGATTCACTATCAAGACTTTTTTGTAATTTAGTAGACAGGAAAGCAGAAGAATTAAAAGAGATACATATCTGACCGCCTCGTTGGTCGAGTGGCTAGCATACACACCTAACTACAGAGACCAATTTCGAGGCCCGGGTTTGATTCCCGGCAGGGGCAGACATTTGTGTGATTAACATATACATAGATGTCTGCATTTCCGGGTATTTATTTAATTTATTATGGTATCCAGTTATCAATTTATGTGTATTACAATAGTTGACTGACACCCATAACACAAGCAAATAATTTACTTAAGTGGGGCTAGATTCAATTTGTGTCAACACTTGTCAAGGAATATTTATAATAATTATTATCTACATCGCCACATGGATGTTATTGGTGCATTGCCAATAAATTTTGTCATAATATAAAGGGCTTCCTACTAGTAAGAGATAGTTTTTCATGTCAATTTTTGATCAGCTATACACCAATGATGTTAATGACTTATTTTGTCAAACTAAGGTTTTTTACTAAGTGAATTAAGGGGGTGGGGGCGTTTTACTTGCAAGCTAAACAGGAAAATGGTAATCATTGATTTGACAGTGACGGTACCGTGCCTTCAGGTGAGCCTGTAACTGAGTGATACTTTAGAGATCCCCACCAGGTCATCCACGATTACATTTTCAGTTCCTGAAATCGAACCCGGAACCACATGTAGTCGACGCCGACACCGAACTGTGAGACTCCAAATCGGTATAAGTCGTCATTGATTTCGACCACATAGATACAGGTTAGTTAGTCTAACCTTATCCAATTCGTATAGTCTAATTTGTAGATATACATTTATATTTTTACTTGAGTATATTTATTGAAATTTTGTTTACCAACAAATAATGTTTTTGGAATTAGTGTACAAAGCAGCTTCAAAATAAGTTTGCACAGTATTTTTCACTTAAGTTATGCTGCTTAGAGCGATCAAGTGCTCTCTATAATATTCATATTTATTAAAAACAATATTCTAAACCAAGACGTCATTAAAAGAAGTCGGAGACTAATAACCATTTTAAATCAAAGTATCTTCACGCCCATATCCCCGAAGAGCTAGACAGAGGCACAACCAGGGTACCCACGACTAGCCGAAGATACTAAGTCCCACAATGTGATAGGTGGCAAGCCTATCACCAACCGGCACATATCCTATCCCTTGCAACTTTTTTATATTAGAAAATTGGAAAAACCCAATTTCCTTTTTGTTACCCGACCCAAGATTCGAACCCGGGACCTCATGCAGTCAAGTCCAACAACTGAACCTCTAGACCACAGAGGCGATTAAAATTCAAATTTTAAATCAATAAAACAAAATTTGCTAGTATTTTGATCAGCCGACCTTTATTCTATTAGTATCAGATAAAAATCCACCAAGTAGTAGACGAGCCCACGATGCTAAATGTGTAGTGACTCCAGCGTCATTGGGACCCATTGCACTTTGTCGATTAAATAGTGGAGAGTAAAAAAGGTCATGTAAGGTTTTTATTTTTAGCAGTGCGTTAAGTGTCTAGAAGCTAAAATAGCAATCCCAGTCACTTGATCATAGCCGAACTCATCAGATATTAATTTTTTTTTTTTTTGAATGACTAATTTGTTGCTAATCTTGCGATTTTTACAACTTCACCGAACTTTGTGGGCCGAGCAGAATGCTCAGCCCGAGACATCATTATTTAGATGGATTGGGCTGTTTCCTACAACGCC
>NJDC01000384.1:221780-247000 GCA_002245475.1 Calephelis virginiensis
CAAATCATCAGAAAATTCAAACATGGACTTATTGGCATGTAATAAGCCCGCCATAGTTTAATCTGACACGCTCGAGTATATTTTCAAGCAAAAAAAAATAAGACAGACAACCCTACATGCTCGTCTCTATATAGAGATTTGATACATAATGGAGGTATTTAACAATGGTACAGGGTATCTCCCATATCTTAATCTGACACGTCTGAGTTACTCCAAAAATCCCCTTTTGGGCTCCCCTACTAAAGTACCATGTGTGTTTTGACGAATTCACAAAACGCTATTTATGATTTGACTATGATTTTACCTACTTATGCCTATTTATTTTAATTGTCTCGACCTGTTTGACCGAAATCACGATCCTTGTTTTCGGGAAACACTGTTGACGAAGTACTGTGTGATGTTAGGTTGTCAAAATGCCTTTACCACTTTTAATATATTTAAGTATTGAAACACTCTTTAATCAGGTGAATATAATCCATTTAATGTCCATACATATTATAATCTTTACATATATATCTTTTTTTGTATGTGGGTGTGTGTGTGTCACTAAACTCTTCCTAAACGACTCGAGCGATTTTGATGATTTTTTTTTGTGTGTGTGTTCAAGGGGATTCGAGAATGGTTTAGGTTCACAATTTGGTCTCATGGAAAATGTTGTTTTTTTTTTATTTGTAAGTAGTCGTTGATTATGGAATGTTTTACATTGGATCAGACAGACTGCGAAACAAAAAACTATCGGAGCATCAAATATTGTGTAGTAGCTGTTAATGTCAAGCGATACGAAGTTTGCTAGGACCTATATACCTAATAATAAGGTTCCTGAGCTGAGAAGACACTTATTTAGTCATGATTATCACGATTATAGCAGATGATGGGTATAAAAATGAACTCAGAAGTAATAATTTATTATATAAACCTCATTTGTCAGGGGTCTCAGTTGGTCAGGGGTTTGAGTGGACGTTTAATTTCGCCAATCATAGGGTTTTTAAATAATATCAGAAAATATCTGAATTAAGTATAAAAAAAAATATCACCTCTGTGGTATAGCGGTTTAGTAGTTTGAATTGACTGCATAAGGTCTCGGGTTCGACTCCCGCGTCAGTCAACAAAAAAAATTGGTTTTCCTGATTTTCTAATAAAAAAATGTTGCTCGAGATAGGATATGTGCCCGGTTGGCGATAGGCATGCCACCTATCACATCGTGGGACTTAGTATCTTCGGCTAGTCGTGGGTGACCTGTTTGTGCCTCTGCCTACCACTTGTGGGATAAGGGTGTGAAGATCCTTTTTTTTTAAGAAATTTACTAAATACGCAGATGAAACCAAATACTAAACTACCACAAATAATGAAATAGCATACAAAAGTCGATGCAGAGTTTTCCGTATTAAGATTTACGTAAATTTAATCAGGACTTTTGGACCAGTGAGCTGATTACGTATCTCAGTGGCCACCTCAAAATGGGAAAGCTTACATCAAATAGCTATCAAATTACATGTTTTATATTTACTATCTCCGGTGAGCAACAGAAATACAATAGAGATAGCAAACACAAATGACGTAATTTGGCAGCTATTTGATGTACACTTTTCCATTTTGAGTTGGCCACTGAGATATATAATCAGCCCCCTGATCGTACATAATAGACGAATGATTCAATGTTGTGTAGGAGTACTGTGTACATCACCCACCTACGATTAGTCGTAGTCCAGGTTCTGAATAATCTTTAATCATTTTATAGACAGATATCAAACTCACGGTAATTCAGAGTTTAGAAAATTAATGTTACGAATTGAAATTTTAAATTCAATTACTATTTTAAACATATTTACAAATATTATTAATATTATTAGCTGTGGCTCGTAACTTCGATCGTATAATAAGGTTATGAAGTTGCCATGAGAATTTGTTGAGATAAAGGAAAGGGGAGCCTATATCTTTCTTCACTTAAAATATAGCACTTTTCCTATTATCAAGGTGGAATATGCAAATATACACCATTTTGCAGCACACTTATGGCATGAAGGACCGCTTCAAAACTCCTGGATTAAATTGATCCGCAGCATAAACTGCCAAATACAGAATGATTAGCTATGTCAGAAATTAACCCAGAATTAAATCTGCAACCCAGGAATATGCATGTTCTATTAGAGATAATAGCGAAACATGTTTTTAGATAATAAGAGATATCTAAAAAGATGTAAAATAGGCCTTTATTTTGTTAATTCCACGTAAACACTGTAACTGTTGTTACAAATAATCCTCCAAATGACACAGAATGTGACAAGTCTAACTAACGTTCCCATCGCCCTTCTCCGCGACCAGAACACGAATAAAGGAAGAACTCGGGAAACAATATAAATTGTCAATGCCTTCGCATGTGACAACCCTACCTAACTCGTGTGCCATCGTTTGTACGTCACGGTCGATTTCCTGAGGATGCCTCGGTGTCGATTTGGTGTTCTCTGTGGTGAGTTCTTCGACAAAGTTGGCAAAGGACGTGACAAGTGGTTGCATTTCCCGTAGTTCTGGCTTTGACTTTATTCGTGATCTAGTCGCGGTGATGGGCGGTAAGAACGGTCGTGGGATTGTCACATTCTGTGTCATATGGAAGACTTCTTGCCACAGCAAAATCTAGCAAATCTTTTATAATGGATTTCTGCACAGGAAAGCCTGATTGAATTAAAAAAATACTCCTAAACGCTTAAAGAATAATAACATACTAGTCCACTTCTGCGGATTCGTTGACACAAGGTATAACAATTTTCCTTATATAAACTTGTTAAGATTTAGCTCTGCTGAAGCAGTTAGACTAGCTTTGTTCAATTTCTAATCTAGTTCTATACTAAACTTAATTCAGCTTTATGATATGAAAACGAAATAAACATAGGTACAAACACATAGTACTGTAGAGGTTGCCTTACGATGCAAACTCTACTGGCTGTTTAAAATAATAATTGTATTTTGAAAATTATTAAGAACGAAAAAATATAAAAACGAATCGTAAGTCAATTGATGATTGAGACGATTGAATAACACATGTAAAATAAAAAAAAGTATTTTAAAATATATAACGTTTTTCAAATAAAAGTATTTTATTAATAAATAATTAAATAAAACGTCCCGGTGTCAGTTCCCAAAGCAATGACGCAAAATCAAAACATAAGACTTTACATAGAATGTATTGTTTGACAAGTTCCATATTTATCCCATCACCATACAAATACGAAACAGATATTCCCCGATTCAGAACAGTGATGGACAGAGAGGCCGTCTGTAAACATCTATTATTAGATAACACGTGCGAAAAGCTAATTGTGTTACATAAACAGACGTACACAACTCACCTGGTATTAGTAATGGAGGAGTCAGTTTTGACAACTCGTCAATTTGTTCATTTTATACTGTTTGATGTTTATGACCATTATGTAACAGTCAGAAAAGGTTTTTATGACATTTTTTCATTCTTTTATGATATTGGAAGGCAAACTAGTAGACGGATTTCCTGATGTTAAGAAATTCACGCCGCCTAGAAATACCAAAGGTAGTAATGGTGAGTTGCCAACCTTAAGCAGGGATATTAGGGCTCGAGCAAAAGTAAGTTTACCGGCTACCTAACCCTCCGAACTAACAACGTCAAAATAACACACCGTCACAAACAACACGTCAATGGCAAGTACTGACGTTATGGCGGCAGGAATAGGTAAGGCGGTGGTACCAATCCGGGCGAGTCGCTGCAAAACTCTTAACACTTAGTAGGACATCACGGTGTTAGTGACGGAACGCCTATGCTCGCCTTTTACGAGGCACAGGAACGCCTGGCACAGGAAGGCAGAGGGTCTATTCTGAAGAGGAGCCCAGACCAACACGGGGACGGGGACATAGTATATGATCTGGTAAGTCTTCTTAACATTCAAGATCGGAAAACAACAGTGGTGAGCACTATTACGTCGGCGCGAAAAACTGTGACGTTTGTATCAATTCGGGTAAGTTGTTCATGTCACGGTGTTAGTGACAAATTAACAGACGCTCGATTCTTACAAGTTGTTTAATTGTTTACAGTCCAGTACTAAGAAAATCCAGTTTTGAAACTTGCCTACCATTACTAGTATTAGAATTCCTTGCCTACCACAACTAGTACTGGTATTCTTCCAGAAGTCTGAATTCTCTAATTTAGCCTTCTTTTTAATCATAACTAATATATATAAATAACTCTAAAAAGGAAGGAGGTTGTTAATTAATCTGCCTTTTTGTGTGTCTGTTACGCTCCTAACTCGCTCACTGAGGATTTTGATGGACATGATTTTAAAAAATATTTTGTTATACATGCGACAAGTTGTTATTCAGTAATATTCAATAATACGTGATATTTTGTGCTGCCTTGACGGTGTGGTAATGAAAATGGAGATGGATTTTTTTTCCTGTTTCACTAGGATTTAATCTTAAAAAAGAAAGAGGACTAAAAATATCCCTTTTAATGGTAAGAAACTACTGTTGCCAATGACACTATAAATGTCACTGTTATCTATCTTATATCCTATCTTATAGCCGGGATGTTAGATTACGTCTGGAAGTCTTTCAGCTACTACTGCTTCTAGCTCGAAACACGACAATCAACGATACTAATAATGAATGAATGAATAAATGAATGAATGAATAAATGAATAAATGAATAAATGAATGAATGAATAAATGAATGAATGAATGAACTCTTTTTTGTGCACAATTAAACTTATTACAAAATGGTACAACTAAGTATTAACAAGGGCATAATATTATAGTTTATAGTACACAAAAGGCGGTCTTATCGCCAAACAAAGCGATCTCTACCAGACAACCTTTTTGTCTTTTTGTCTTTATATAAACATAGGTTCAGTAATTAAAGAGATTAAACATACAAAAACTATAACATAAGATTAAAATATTAATACATAGAAATACTCAAATAGATACGAGATTTTTTCTCTATGGTAAAGTAAGCTCAACACCGGATATACCACAGAGGTATGGTATATGGTATATCCGGTGTTGAACTTATTTTACCTCAGACAGAGTTTGAACCTCCACCCTTTCATATCTCACTGATTGAATATGTTTTAATAACTTGGTTGATTATTATAAGTAACTAGCTGATCCGGCAAACGTTGTTTTACCATATAACTAATTAAATGACGATTGATCAGTTATCGACCCGGGATAAAAAATGATCAAATTACTAAAATGACTATTAAAAAGTAGGGGTTGGTGATAAAAGGGTAAAAATTTAGGGTTGTATGTACTTTTATGTGCTGTATCATAAAAAAAATTGTCTGAAAATTGCAAAAAAAAATTTAGGGGTGGACCACCCTTAACATTTAGGGGGATGAAAAATAGATGTTGGCCGATTCTCAGACCTACTCAATATGATTAAAAAATTTCGTGAGAATCGGTCAAGCCGTTTCGAAGGAGTTCAAGTTCGAATCCCGTGACACGAGAATTTTATATATTAAAAGATATATAAAACTTCACCACAAAATATGGATCCTCAGTGGCACAAACGATTAGTGTATCAAAGAGATGACATGATGTTAAGTTAAAAAAAAAATCTTGTCTGAGGTAAAGTTTTATCTTTCTTTCATTAAAAGATCTTTGGCGAAAAAGGGTAATATCAGAAACTTTATGTTATGAGCAAAATAATATTTTAACCGAAAAATCTCTGTAAACAAATAAACTGTTTTAAAATGCCTTCAGCATGAATGATCTTGATATTTAGGATGAAACGGGCGCATGATCAGAGATAGGAAACTACGTCATCGCGTGTTTGGTGTCAGATTCATATCCACTCGGTTATCATGGCAGCTGATCAGGTGGAAATAATCTTTTTTAATTAATATATCAAGTGTAAATGTCAGTAGTGCTCCACTTTAGTAATAGCTAAATAAATAAATATCCCTGAACAAGTTACACAAATTGAATATAACCCTAATGTAAGCAAAGTAAATGCTTGTGTTATGGGTGTTAGTCAACGATACTAAGACATAGAAATACTTAAATAGGTACTAGAATAAATTTAATAACCACCCAGACCCGGAAATGCAGACATCTAAATGTTCATCACACAAATGCCTGCCCCCACCGGGAATCGAACCCGAGCCTCGCAGTCAGTCTGTGTAGTTAGGCGTGTACGCTAGCCACTCGACCAACGAGGCGGTCAAAGCTAGATGCTATTCGCGGGTTTTAAATCTGTTCGCGGATAAAAGCAAATGGTATATCACAATTCACATTGCGGTCATAGTAAATCCAATTCAATGATATTTGTTAAAACCAAAAAAATATCTTTACGCCCATATCCCCAAAGCTATAGGCAGAGGTGCAACTAGGGCACCCACGACTAGCCGAAGACAAGTCCCACAATGTGATAGGTGGCAAACCTATCGCCAACCAGGCATGTGTCCAATCCCGAGCCACATTTTTTTTTAAATATTGGAAAAACCAATTTGCAATCAAGTCCAGCGTCTGAACCGCTAGGCCACAGAGGGGATAAAAACCAGGGCTTCAAAAATGCCGTACTTAATATACTATTTATTTACTCCTTACATATAATAAAACACTGGTGTTAGTAATAGGCCTGGTTGCCGGGGAGTTTGTTTTGCCGTTTCTTCTCCTGACTGGCTAGGGTTGGAAACGGTGGTAATGTACGGTAGATAGGAATATAATTAAGCTCCATTTAAAATTATATTTTGTAATAAATTATGAAGCTTAATAAACTTATAAATAAAATGTCTATTAAAAATATAAATATGTGCTTTGATTTTAATATTAAAATGTATATGAATATTTAATTTCTCTAAATTTAATTAAAAATTTGCACACCCCAATGTGGGAGAACATGTTGTATTCTTAAATATCTTTGTAACAACTTTTTAACTCATAATTCCGTTAACATTTTTCATTTTCATATGCGCTCGTATAATTACTCTCTGCCTTCTCTGTAAGGGACTTGTCGTGAAGATACATATGTAGGTAAAACATTTATAAATCAAAATCTGTACCTACATGAAATATCGTTTAAAAAATGATTTCCGGGTCTGAGTGTTTCATTTATTCTGGTATCTAATTATTTCTATGTATGGTAAGAAATTGACGCCGCCTAGAGACACCAAAGGTGGTAATGGTGCGCTGCCAACCTAAGGATGTTGGGCCTCGAACAAAAGTAAGTTTACCGACTACCTAACCCTCCGAACCGGAACACGTCAACGGCAAGCATTGGATGTTATGGTTATAGGAATCGGTAAGGCGGTGATACCAATCCGAGCGAGTCGCTGCGAAGCTCCTACCTAGTAGGATGTCACGGTGTTAGTGACGGTAAGCCTATGCTCGTCTTTACCGAGCAGCCTGGTAGGAAGATAGATGGTCTATTCTGGAATGGAGCCCGGGCCAGCACGAGGAAGTTTGTGTAACTTTTAAAATATTTGTTGCTCAACGAGGGTATAAATTTTTTGTCGCTTTGTCAATTTATTCATTTGTTCATTTTTCACACAAAAACTACTAAACGGATTTTGCCAAATTTTAACTGATAGATAGCTTACAGCCTAACGGCCAATGTTAATAAAGTAGGTATCTTTAAATATGGATTTCAAGCAATCTAGATAGCTGCGTATCCGCCGGCCTATCCTATAGGATACCTAACCTACCTATTAGGTATACCTAATTGCCATATTTATCCTGTCCACAGACATGTTATTGGGAAGCGATAACATAAAAATGGATCAAAATATCAATCTTGGACAGCAAGTTTTGGATTATGATTGATTATTAATATTGGCCGTTAGACAACAATTAGGAAAAGTTTTACTGCAAGAAATTCTCGCGTTACCATCAATAACCAAGAAAAGATACTTCAACCTGCACCAAGTCGTAGGCAACAGTACCTACTGAATATTTTTTTATGATATTGAAAGGCAAACAGGCAGACAGATATCCTAATGGAAAGAAATTCACGCCGCCTAGATTCACCAAATGTAGTAATGGTGCGTTGCCAGCCTGAGGTCGGGATGTTAGTCCTCGAGTAAAAATAAGTTTACTAGCTACCTTACCCTCCGAACCGGAACACGTGATGACGTTATGGCGGCAGGAATAGGTAAGGAGGTGGTTCCAATTCGCGTGAGTCGCTGCTAAACTCTACCACCTAGTCAGATATCACGGTGCTAATATAGCTTAATTTTGGCATCATTTTTTAATTAATACATAAATAAATTTCAGTGATAATATAATTTCCCTATTATAATAAATTATATATATGATTATAATAAATGTCTATGTCAATTATTTAAGTGGTCCATAGAAAAAAACTTTAAGCACGTGCATAGCCACTGACATCAAGAAGTACTATAAATTTTTTGTTAACTCTAACTACATATAAACTTTGTATGCTTAAATCTTTAAAACTACACAACTGATTTTGATGAGGTTTTTTAGGTAGATAAAATGATTGAAGAGGAATGTTTATATGTATATTTTATATCCATGCGAAGCCGGGGCGGGCTGTTAGTATACAATAAAACCCTAAACCACCTGAGTCTACCAAAAAGGATTGTAAAAGTTTTTTTTTCGTGTAGGTCCAGGTGTCTCTATGTAGAACATACCATCTGCCTCAGCACCTATTCCTATCAGTGTCAACGTCATTTTCCTATTTGCAAGGTACGATAGCCGCTAGATTTGCTCTATATACCAAAAACTGCAACTATAGGACGGCGATGCACCTATAGCATCTTTGGTATATAGACCACGTTTGACTCTTACCATCAATAGAGCCTTGTGCTTATTTGCTGTTTTATGTTAAAAGCAAATGAGTTTTACCTTTTAAGGCTTCTAAACCAAAACATTGTTGGAATATTTATTTGTATGTTGACTTAACTGTTTGTCATGATGTATCCATGAAATAGATTTTTAAGGGTTGCCTAGAAGAGATCGCTGACTTGGCGATAAGGCCGCCTTTGTGTATTTAAGCTTTATTTGATGTATTTGTAATTTCTCTGTGTTTGGTGCACAATAAAGAGGTATTGTATTTTTTTGCATCAAATTAAAATATCTAACTTTAAATGTTTGATCAAAATCGGTTAAATGTAATTTAAAATGCGCCATAAAAAAATTAAATGCAATCGTAAAAATAACGAAATACCAACGCGCGGACAAAGCTGCGAATGAAGGCCGGTACCCTTAAGATTATTGCTTGAAGCCTAACGTACTGAATAATTGCAAAGTTATTTTATTAAAAGTTTTTCAGGAAAATGTTTAGGAAGAAACATTTCTTTTAAAAGCATAAATCTTAAGCGATGTCAATGTCAAGTTAAAGAGAGCTTTTAAATACTTCAAAGTTTTTGTAAAATGTTAATCCTACATAAAGGATTGTGAAACTTGTACCAGATTAAAGAAGAAATTCAAGAGTCACAGCCTTTTGAAGGGAGTTGTTTGTTTATTCACAGGCTATGTTTGTAGGATTTAATGGAAGACACACATACAGATTTGCTGACGATAAGAAATATACCCCACCAGTAAAATTTAAAGGCTGTATGGATGTATTGTCAAGTTGAGTCTCTGACGTCGAGCATCTTGTAAGAATAATTTGTCAGCCATCCTACCTTCCAACACGGAATAGGACAGTATCGAGCACTGCCACGAAGGCAATAAGAGTTGGTATGGCGTTTACCAACCAAGGTAATTCAATGCAATGTTCTCGCACTTCGTAAAGGTAATAAAGTAAGTTAAAAAGCCAGCTATAAGCTTTTACGAGCTGTTTATAGGAAAGTAGGCCAGGAGGAAATAAAAATAAGGAGGCCTAAACTTTAAGGCTTGCCAATGGCTCTTATTACTCTTAGTAAAGCTCGCTGAAGTTACAGAATCGCGAGATTAGCAACAAAAAAACAATAAAAAAAAGACTCTTAGTACGAAGCTATTCTAGCTAGCTATTATATATTACATTTTTAAATGAAGAAACACTTGTACTGTTTTACGTGGCAGCCCTGATGATGCTGTCATAAGCGAAACCGGTAGGCTATTTATAAAATAATGAATTATAAGTGATACGTTAATCAGTAAAAGTGTTTCTTCATTTAAAAACATCAATATTTGGAAGTCTTACCAAGCGCCGATGATGGAAAATATCAAATATTTCATATATTATATTGTGGAAAGAATATTTTTGTAAAGTGATCAGACAGCAAACAAAAACTTTGTTGATAGAGTTAGGTAGATGTGTGAGTGAGATAGAGACTATGTGGTAGAGTTTTGCAGCGCCTCGCCCGGATTGGTACCATCGCCTTACGTATTCCTGCTGCCTTAACGTCAGTGCTTGCCGTTGACCTGTTCTGGTCCAGAGCATTAGCTAGCTGGTAAACATACTTTTACTCGGGGCCTAGCATTGCGGCCTCAGGTTGGCAACGCACCATTACCACCTTTGGTGTGTCTAGGCGGCGTGAATTTCTTACTATCAGGAAATCCGTGTGCTTGTTTGCCTTCCTATATTATAAAAAAATTGATTTAGCCAAATCTACCTCTTTAGTAAGATTTTATAAGATTATAATTACCCTATTTTCTTATTACATTTTAAAAGAAAGGAACATATTTTTAATTATGCAAGCTCCTTAGGTTATTTGCAGAAGTTCAAACCTATAATGACCTGGTTATAAAATAAAACATACTTTATAAAAAAAATTAGTAAATTAAAAATCATATTAAAAATGGGCTGCCTAAAAAAATCATGGCTTAAAAATGTTTTCAGTTTCTTTTTTCAGGTAACACCAAATCGACGTATTATCAGATAACACAAAGAGCATTTGTGTTGATATATTTTTTTTTTATTAATCAAGTAATTCCTGTTTATAACCGGAAACCCGTTAAATAACCAACTTCTGCACTTTTGATATATCTTGTACTTTGGTTTAATAAACATAAAAAATGTATTGACTTAATATTGCAATATTTATTTAAAGACATTTAATGTATATATAATGAAAATCATTTAAGTAATGACGAAGAAGTAAATTAACATACACAAAAAATGGGAGTTGAATACATAACCTCATTTTTATCACTCGGTTAAAAATACCCAAGAAACCGAGTCTGCTCTATTTTACCTACCGGGCA
Source organism: Calephelis virginiensis (assembly GCA_002245475.1). NCBI lineage: Eukaryota > Metazoa > Arthropoda > Insecta > Lepidoptera > Riodinidae > Calephelis > Calephelis virginiensis. The sequence goes on from NJDC01000384.1 coordinate 232,902, forward strand.
GTTAAAATAAAAGCATCCGTCACACAATACCGTCGGCACTTGTCGCGGTAAATAGCCCACTTGGTCTCAACTCTAGAATGCGAAGGACCAACACTCCCGCGTAAACATAACATGTCGAGAGGCCCTTGAGTTAAAACGATTCTGATGTCCGCCTTAACGCTATACATTTTTTGCTTTTCGAGCGTAAAGCCAACTAATCTGATGTACATGTGCCACTGCTTGAGAGTACTGACCACGTAAAACTTATTATACGGTAAACAATGCTGCGTAACTGAGTTACGCTTGAGTGAAAGAGTTTTGTTGAGGTACTCCAAAATTCTTCCAAATTTCTACAGAAAAAATTGTGATAATTGCCATTTTTTAGCCCAAAACTCTTGATTAAAAATTATTGACCACTTGCAATAATTTACTGAATCAGGCGTTACTTTGTGGAAATCCATTATAAAAGGCTTATTTCACATCTGCCAGTTAAAATGTGTTGTTTAAGAAATGTGTGCATCACACAAGTTCCCTAAAAAAAATTATGTAATCGCTCCACATTTTTGTATTCTAGAAAAAACTATTGAAATAAAACTCTCCGCCTGAGTGCGAGCGGAATGGCGCACTGAAGGTTCCGTACAAAACCTGTAGTTATATAAGTAAACATTCACCCTTTTTATAATACGTATGATGTAACTAAAAGTTTACGGTTTTCGCATTTTTCGCTTTATCTGTTTATCGCCTCTGTGGTCTAGCTGTTCAGTTGTTGGTCTTGACTGCTTGAGGTCCCGGGTTCGAATCCCGGGTCGGGCAACAAAAAGAAAATTGGGTTTTTCGAATTTTCTAATAAAAAAATGTTGCTCGGAATTGGAAATGTGCCGGTTGGCTATAGGCTTGCCACTTATCACATTGTGGGACTTAGTGTCTTCGGCTAGTCGTGGGTACCTTAGCTGTGCGTCTGCCTACCTCTTCGGGGATGTGTTATCCGTACAAATATCGATATTTTACCGTTACGATACGTGAAGAGGAAAGTTTTTTGTTTTAAAGTATAGAAATTGAAGTAAATATTTCAAATTACCATACAGATTAAACTCTTGAAATACCCATTTCATGAAGACAAGTCCAGGGGCCAAGTGTCAGGATCTTTACTTGAGCTGTCAGGATATACATCTGCTTATTCGCTTTCTAATGATACAAACAATGTTTTAAATATCCAGATATTGATTGTTAAGTTTTTGTATGTGATATGTATTCATATTGTAAACTTATCTGCACCTAAAAACTTAAGTCAATTAATGATTACTAAGTTACATTTAAAAGTAAAAAGGAAGCCAATTAATAGTGGCCCAATCCACAAGAAATATCTAACAAATCAATAAAAGTAATCCATGGAATTCGTTCACCTTTAGTGACGTTATAATTATTTTTCTAAAATAATCGATATCGCTAGTTAGAAGTATATGAAAACCGTGTTTTATTTGCATATTAAAAATTTTATAGACAATATATTCCATATATCTAAGTACCCATAATAATTATTCAATTTTAGTTTTAAGTTGGAATAACATTGAGTAAAGGAAAGAAACATAAAAGCAGAAGGGAGCCAAACATTAGTGAATATTTTATTTGCACTAGTTTCAAATTTTATAATCTTTGTTATAGATATAGAAATTGACTTAAATTGTAAAACAAAACATATATTTTTTAATTGACTAAATTTAAATGAAACCTCTGACTAAAATGACAAATGTGTTTTGGAATAACTTTAAATATTGGATTTAACCATGCATAAAGACAATTACGCAAATTTCACTAATAGATTTTGTGTTTTTCAAACAAATCTTCATCGTAACACATATTTGTACAATTAAGTCACTAATTATGTAAAATACGATGAAATGATATGTGTTACTGTAATATTATGTATAAGTAAATAACTAAACAATATAAAATTTTATTTTACAAGTTAAGTATTGAAGAGCAGGGTCTCCTTAAACCGGATCAGTGTGCTGAAAATGAGTATTTTAATCACAGATTAATTCCTAATTTAAGTTAATGAAATAAATAATTTTGATTTTTTTAATACAATTTTCTATGGATCTAGTATGCTGTAATGTATTAAATATGTTACTTTTAAATATATATATTTTTTTATTTTTCATTCTTCCATAACTGGCATTTGGTGAAACTCCATTATGTACTATTTTATATCATCGTCATCGGCCGTAGGACGTCCACTGCTGGACTAGGCCCTCCCCTCCAAAGAGTGTCACGAGTTACGGTACAGCGAATCCCCGCGACTTTGACCAGATCGTCAGTCCAACGGATGGGAAGTCGTCCAACACTACGTGCACCGGTGCGGGGACGCCCCTCGAACACCTTTCTTATTTTTTATATTAAGTGAAACAGTGCAAGTGTATTCATACGTATAAAACAATGTATATGTTTTTTTTCATAAATAGGTGCTAGAAATTTATCAAGCTTATTAGAAAATAAGCCATTCAAACAACTTAACAAAACTTAACGATAGAGTTAAGTCGAAAACGTGAAAGTGATAGAACATTAAACATACTATAATTCATGGATCTCTTATACACAGAGAGGCCCTTGCTCTTACCACTAAATTGCTATTGTATCAATCGACAAAATTTTATCGAAGTGTATGCGTCTCTAGCATTATCGTGTGATCGATTAAAACATTTTGATTAGCTTTCAACTAAGAAGCCATGTCATAATCTGTGATCTAAGTAAAATGTCTTAAACGCCATTACATTTTTTTATTATCTGTCGTTTTGACTGGCCACAAGTTTTAGAAATTAAATTCCATGCATTAGACGTTTAATATGGTATTTAGATAGCTACAACACAATGAGCCATGATACCACCCCAGTCAAGTGACTATGCAGGAATGGATATCGATAACGATCTAAGATTTTAATGTCGATATGTCTCGCGATAACGGACACTCGACATCCCTATTGAAATCGTGAGCTTGACGAAAAACTTAATGAATTGTGACTAATAATGACGCATGTAAAAGAGCATTGACTGCATTTAATAGAGAATATTTGAGATTATATCGTGATTCGAAAGCTCACAATCTTTTTGTTTTTAATTTCATCGTCATTTTAATTAAGTAAATAAGTATGATTTATTTATATTTTTTTAAAGAACATTCAATGGTCTAAGATGGATCAAAACTTTAGCTATTGGGTATTGGTATTAGATGTGGGCCGAGTTTCGCCTCATTATGAGGTTCGCGGTAAAAACTATCCTGTTTTTAAAGGTATAACAATTTGAAGATAGTTACGAAATTTAATTAAAATCGGGTCAGGGATTTCGGAGTTTATCCCGAACACACATCTTGACACGATTCGTGTTGACTATTGTTTAATCTGAGCTAACAAAACTTCAGTTAATTATTTGCATACCTTGAGGTTAGGTCAATGTGTGTAATTTTTCCAGATATTTGTTTATAGACCGATATATTAATAGTGCTTCGCCTACTTCAGTTTACACGCCTAACACTACAGACCAATGGTGAGGCTCGGGTTCGATTACCGAAATGGGCCCCCTTTTGAGTAATGCACATTTGTGAGTTAAAATATTTATTACATTTATACGTATTAGTATCGTTGGCGAACACTTTCGAGGCAGGTATATAATCGTAATAATGTTGGATTAAATTCGATTTGCGTTATTTTTCTCGTCTGCTTGTTTGCATATCTACCTACCTATCTATGTTATTAAAAAAACTTTGCAATATTTCATTTGAAAAATAAATTCTTTGTTGCATAATTACATTCAAATCTAATACAATTATTTCTAGTTTCCGATCATTATTTTTTTTTCTAAAGAATATCAAATAAACTTGCAACTGACCTGACGCTAGAAGACAATGCATCTGATGGTTATTACATATATGTATGTATCCGGATCGCCCGAGATCTTAGGCCAAGTTCGAAATATACTGGCTACGTTAACCTCGAAGGAACTTCACAATATTCTACCACCCATTTCCGGCTTACTACTCTTTTTTTATGTTATAGGAAGGCAAACAAGCAGACGGATTTAAGAAATTCACGCCGCCTAGAGACACCAAAGATGGTAATGGTGCGTTGCCAACCTGAGGTCCGGATGTTAGGCCTCAAGCAAAAGAGCAAAAGTAAGTTTACCGGCTACTTTACCCTCCGAACCGGAACACGTCATGACGTTATGGCGGCAGGAATAGGTAAGGCGGTGGTACCAATCCGGGCGAGTCGCTGCGAAACTCTACCACCTAGTCAGATGTCACGGTGTTAGTGATGATAAGCCTATGCTCGCCTTTTACGAGCTGCCTAGCAAGAAAGGCAGATGGTCTATTCTGCAAAGGAGCCCGGACCAACACGGGGTACTCCAGTGGAATAATAAAATAACCTGAAATTCTAGGCTAGGCTAGGCTAGTAAGTAGTAGTAGTAAGTATTTACACGCCCGTATCCCCGAAAAGATGGACAGAAGTACAACCACGACACTAATGATTACCCGAAGATTCTTCAATGAAGAAGAAGAAGGCTCAGCAAATCTATCGCAAAAAGATAAGAAAATTGTAAAAACGCATTACATTGCCCGACTCGGGAATCGAACCCGGGACCTCATGTGCTTGCCAACACCAGACCACTAAGCCACAGAGGCGACACAAAAATACTATCAAAATTACCAATACATCGAAATCACCCGGTCACATAATAACACCCCAGGAGTCACATTTAATTTTATGGCCGCCATTAACACTGCGAGGTAATATGCGACAAAGGTAAAAGCATCATATTATTTTGTGATTTGATTAACGGATGGTGGAAATAATTAGTGCCTTTTGAAAAATGCTCATTTAGAACTGGTGATAAATATTTACGAGTTATTGTTCCTACAGAATCAAAGAATTGCAAGGATTGGCGCGTTTTTAGCAATACTTTTTACCATTGACGTGAAAAAGGCTGCGGGATAGGCTTAGGGATGTTACTACCCAATCGCTTGTGGTACTGTAGTATTTCAGCCATTATTTGGTGGTGGAATTGTGCAGTGGCCTAGGTTATTTCTGAAGCCATGTCATAATTGCTATTGTCAGGTTCCAAGACGGAGAGTAGAGTAGACTTGCACTCTTGGCATAATATCCTCACCTTAAGTAACTTATTGTGTCTTCCAAATAGAACAGTCAGCGGTTTGTTCACTATCATACATAAGAAACAAGCAATTTCTTACGTAATTTACATTCAATAACTTTAAAAAGGTGGAGTTAAATCATTCTGTATATTTTATTTATGTTTATTACGCGATGACTTAGTTAATAACGAAATGATTTTGATTTTAATTTTTTGGAAAAGTAGCTCATGAATCCGATTCCCGAGGTACCTAGTACCTTGCGGTATTATCTATCTCAAAAGCCGCTTGTGGGATTAATATCCCACAAGCGGCTTTTGAGATAGATAATACCGTGTGTGATTATTTGTGGGATGTTAATACATCCCACAAATAATCACATTGCGGAACTTAGTGTCTTCGGCTAGTCGTGGGTGCCCTGGTTGTATTTTTTAACACCTCTTCGTGGGTATTACGTGGGACATAGATACTTTCAAGAAAAATAGTTTTTAAATCTCGACGTTGTACAATGTAGAAACTGTAATTTTTTGAAGTTTTACTTAAAGTATAGAAGTTTGTTTTAAGTTGTGAAATTGTAAAAGTTATTATAATGTTAATAATGATATGAAAACGGAAAAGTTAGGTTTTTTATTTCTACCTAACTGGGCCGACAGACGTTGTCCTCTTCTATAAGTTTTTTTTCATATGAAACTCTTCCTGACAATAACTACCATAACAAAAAGGAAGAGCAAAACTCATCCATCCATTTAGGCGTGATGCGACGACGAAAGAAAAAGGGGATTGGGGAAGATTTTGATACATTACTTGATTCGCATTGAAAAAAAATCCACAACCGGCAGCTAGATAAGAAAATAAGAAATTGTTACAAATAAAGATACTAAATTGATTAATTAATTAATTTTGTGCTGTCCGAGATTTGTAGGTGCACTATTTTCTTACGGCCACTATTAATAATCAATCCTAATCCAAAACTTGCTGTCCAAGTGTGTTTTGATCCATTTTTATGTTATCGCTTGCCAATAACATATCTGTGGACAGGAAAAATATGGCAATTAGGTATGGGATAGGCCACCGGATACGCAGCTATCTAGATTGCTTGAAATCCATTAGATTGAGATACATTATTAACATTGGCAGTTAATCGAAAAAGCCGATACATCCCGACAGCAAATATCTTTATGTTTTCCCAGTCATATCATCAATATTCTTTCATTCAAACGACTTGGTCTGAAACGTTAACAGCTATTTCGTTGTAAATATTTTATTAGTCCCAGTTCGCGGTGAAATGAGTTACTTAATTAGTCGTAGTTAAACAATGGTATTGTACGCAACACCTTTTTATATGCAGTCAAATTATATTTGCTTTTTATAGTATGTAACGTAATAACTGAAGGCCGGTTGCAATAGCTACCACGTTAACACATAATTCTACAATTAAAAATTTCCAATATTCCTGACATAATAATAATAATAATAAATCATCTTTATTTCACATAAACCTACAAGAGGTTTGTGCCGGGTCTATATAATAATAAATCTACCACCGGATCGAAACGCGGCCGCACACTGAGAAGATCCGGCAAGAAACTCAGCGGGCTTGTCTTGATATTAAAATATATTTACAATAATTAATGTAATGATACATTATATATTATAAGAGATTGGCATGAGGAGCAATTAATCCCAAGCAGTCTTATCTGCTAAATATTCAGCAATGTTATAATAACCCTTTTGATTTAATTTACATTTAATACATTTTTTAAATTTATTAATTGGAAGTTCTTTTATATAATTGGGAAGTTTATTGTAGAACTGTATACATAGCATAGCATAGCCCATGAAAGGTTGGCTTACTCTGTGGAGACGAGACACATGCACAGCAAGATTATTATTACATAACATGTATGTGGTGTATATCAGCTTTAAAAAAAGCATGGAAATCGGTTCATACGTTCATACATTCAAATATAATGCCACAGATACAATTACACACACACTCACAAACATACAGTTCTCACTTCCTCTTCATACCATTGGTTAAGTTAAAAAAGGTTAAGCTGCTATAAAGTAGAGAAGAGCCGCGGTGAAAAGGGAAGCAGCCACATTTTTTGCAGTTAAAAAATACACGTTTTCTGTAAGCACCCAAGATGTGAATGGTTAGCGTCTTACCTAATTCTGGCACAAAAGATTACAATAATCGCTTATTATGCTGGAGAACATTATCCCAATTATATTCAATATAACGTACTTAATGTACAGACATAGCCTCTATACTACCGATTTAATATTATTCAAAGCATGTATATTTTTTAATGTAATAAACAAAAAAAAACTATTAAAAAAGAAAAAAAAATCATGCACTGCCCGGGAATCGAACCCGGGTCGCAAGAATGGGAATCTTGCATGATACCACTACACCAGCAGTGCTTACGAATAACGGACCAAAAACAGGTTTTATATCCAACAAAGACATATTAAGTGATTCCCATACTTATTCCCATTCATATTATTTTAAACCAGCTATTTACCCGCGACTTCGTCATCGTAAATTATATTTCTGTACAAATTTTTATCACCCACTACAGTCCTTTCGTAGAAATTGATTTAATTTAAAAAAAAACAATGTTTGAACTGGGGTCGTTTGGCCTAACAAAAATTAAAATCAATCTAGCGGATTAGCCGTGGAAGAGTAACAGACAGACCGACTTTCACAGATAGGGAAACAAATATGGACAACAAATGTATCTGAAAAATTACATAAAATGGTTTATAAATAATGGTTTAAAAATAGACCGCTGACAAGTTCACGGCTCTTCTGATAATAAGAGAAACCCGTGGGCTATAAACAACATAGAAATTAAAGGTGATTGGCTATCTTGTGGTCGGGATGTCTCTATACCTATAACACTGGCGTCATCACGGCTACAATGGGTCAAGCCACTGATCCTTACCAAGTTACTTCACAATACTCTACCATCTGTTGTCTTTTAAGTAATGACCTATTTACCATAATATACTCCCCTCTTACAAGCTGCTAGGGAGGAAGAAAATTGTATGCTTGTGTTATAACTTATAGCTGTTAGTTAGATATGCGGTAAACTATATTTCCGCCCATATCCCAAAATAGGTGGGCAGAGGCACAACGAGGGCACCCACGACTAGCCTAAACATTAAGTCCGACAAATGTGATTGGTAGCATGCCTGTCGCCAATCAGGCACATATCTAATCGCGGGCAACTTTTTATTTTTATAGAAAACTGAAAATTCAAATTTTCTATTTTTTGTTGCCCGACCCGGGGATCGAACCCGGGACCTCGAGAAATCAAGTTCGACGACGGACCGCTAGGCCACAGAGGCAAGTTAGATATTCAGTCCTGTAGCTAGGTAATTTAGTCGCTTTCTTGTAGCTGGAGTGCTTAGGCGTACTAAGCAAGATTTCCTACTTTCCGGACCTGAACATGACAGTATTAATAGCGGCAAGATCAAGTAAAGTGGTGGATACCTAGCCGGGAAAATTGTACAGCATTTTACCACCAGTGGGTTTGATCTTATGGCCATTCATCATTATTTCATTCATTCATTATTATTAAATGTGCCATTATTATATGGGTCTGTGGTCTAGCGGTCGGGTGCTGGACTTGACTGCATGAGGTCCCGGGTTCGAATCCCGGGTCGGCCAACAAAAAGAAAAATGGATTTTTCCAATTTTCCTATTGTTGGTCGGGATTGGAAATGTGCCTGGTTTGCGATAAGCTTGCCACCAATCATATTGTGGGACTTAGTGTCTTTGGCTAGTCGTGGGTGCCTTGGTTGTACCTCTGCCTACCACTTCGGGGATATGGGCTTGACAATACTTGTTTTTTTTTATTACATGGGTCATTATTGACTCATTTAATCTTTGCTCGCCTCTTACGACCTGCCATGCAGCTGGACAAATATTCAATTCTGCACAAGGACCTTTACTTACACGGGAAAAATGTCTGGAGCATAACTTATAAGCCTCCAAGTTTGAGTATTTGATATTAGAAGAAATAATGTTAAATTAAAAAAGTTCAATGAACCCTGCTAAAACCCAAATTTGATGTATATAACCATTTCGATCATGTCAGCTTTGAAAATAAAAGAGTCCGAATCAAAATCTGTCCATCCCTTCAAAAGTTATAATACCATAGACCGACACACACACACACACACACACACATACACACACTCACTCACTCACAAACACACAAACACACGCACACACGCACGCACACACGCACGCACGCACCCAACCACACACACACACACACACACCCCTCTGTTTCTTCTGTTTTCATCAAGGGTTAAAAATACACCTTATTGACACAGAAATATCAGGTAATCTGGTAATAGTTGGGGTAAAAAACCTTTACTACCAAACCCACTTCGATTTAGAAACCAGCCCAATACATTAAAAAAAATTAACTTCTCATATTTTAAGTAGGACACCTAAATACGCAAGACGTTATGGATACCAAATTTCGGATCGAAGATCGGATCGGCTAATAAGAATATATGGATATTACATTGGTTACGGAGATAATGATGATGATGAGATCTTTCTCAATGTCTTCATTCCGAATGTCTTCATTCGGATAGTTACAATTAACTATTTTAAATTAGAGAATTCGTAAAGATATGTTTTAAGACAATTACTACATAATTATACTAAAAAAGACTAGTTTCTTCTGCTTTTTTTATTCGAAAACTAACTGCTACCTGCGGCTTCGCCCGCGTTTTCACAGAAACCCGGTGTGCGATCGGGATTAAAAATAGCCTATATGTTAATCCAGGTCACAATCTATCTGTCTTCCAAATTTCAGACAAATCCGTTCAGCCATTCGAGCGTGAAAGAGTAACAAACATCCATACATCCATACTTACAAACTTTCGCATTTATAATATTAATAGGTTTAATGTCAGACTAGCTATTGCACGTCTTTTTTGCCAGTTTCATTTTTTTTCGCTATCCCGTGGAAGATTTTGAGTCATTTTAAATAGAACTATTTGATCCTTATTCGTCAATTACCTCCACCTTCAATTTCGCCGAGATCGGTCTAACAACTTTGCAATGAAATAGGTGTAACGTAACTGATAAACTTACATGTAACGTACCTTAAAAAAGGTTTTAATTTTAGCTAAGCCCACACATGTATGATAAATGCGAAGGTCTTTCTGCTTAATGTTAAAAGTACACGTCACAGGCAACACAAATGATTAAGTGCGTTGCCAACATTAGACTGAGAAATCAAACTATAACATTAGTAACATTATTGGATACATTACTTCCGCAACAAGAAAACGAATATGACAAGTACTGACATAAAATAAAAATAACTATTAAATCAAAAATAATGGACTAGCTAGTGATAATGCGAATGAGTCTTAGAATACAGCCAATTAATATTCGGATACCAAAATATTTCGGTTACGGTTATGTACCTCTATAACATCACTAATCCGTACCCAAAAATGTACTGGACGCTACCAGACGCTACCATGTAAACACATCGACGTGAGTGTAATAAAAATGCCGTAAAATTTTGATGTTTCTATTCACAAACACTTGTCCTTCTCGCACCGGTGGAAAGTCCTATATCTATCTTACTTATCCACCCGTGAATTGCTCAGATTATTATCAATGCACTTTACACAAAGCAGAAGATCCAGTTTGACGTTAATGTATTTTGGAAGTAAATCGTATAGGTTTAGTACCAGATAAGTGGCACGCGAATGAGCTGTCAAATAATTAAATTAGTTAACCTGAATTTATTATTTTTTAGAGCAAAAAGATTACAATTTCAAATAATCTTAACGCATTGAAACTGCAAGAAACCGACTTCAATTAGTTCAGTGTCGCGATTTGGTAATTCTTTTTTTCAAAAAATAGCTTATTATTCCAAGATGGTCTCCGATAAATTTTATCAACATTTCAATAGTAGTTTTAAGTAACACTTAATACTGCATTTTTCTTGTCTATGTTGATGACATCATTAATAATACAGTCAACGTAAGTAAAGTAGTCAAATACTACTAGTCGAATCGTAATATAATTAATATGAGACTACCTAGCAATATTTTTTCTTTATATTTATCACTTCCCCAAAGTAAGCAAATCATATGCTTGTGCTAAGGGTGTTAGTCAACGATAACGATAAATTCTTAAATAGATACCAGAATAAATTTAATAAATATCCAGACATCCAGATGCAGACATCTGAATTTTCATCACACAAATGCCTGCCCCCGTTACAAATCGAACCAGTTTGGCGGTTTGTCGATGTAGTTAGGCGTGTACGCTAGCCACTTAACCTACAAGGCGGTCATCATCATGATCTATGTATCTAAACATGAACCATCAAAATCGGTATGTCATTGGCCTAATAATCGCTGTAAATATACAGTTTGCTAGATTATTCCACTACTGCAATAAGTCAGACCAGTAGGGTTACTCTTGAATCTCGATTTCATGCAAGATTGAAACTTGGAATAAGATTTGTCTAATTTTATACTCTTAAAACAATATTAGCGAGTCATTATCATTTCTAAAAAATCAACAAATCCGAAAGTAAAATCATGAAATCCGTCATATTAGGTACATCCAATTAATTAATAGTAAAATAATAGTACAAAATTACACAAATCCGATTCTAATTTCCAATTGTGCATGAATTCAAGATTATCCCTGCAGGTGGTAGAGTTTCGTCAAAATGCATAGCCTTATTAATTTTATTGAATCGGATGTTACTTTGCAGTTAGTGGTACCGCCGCCTTACCTATTCCTGCCGCCATAACGTCATGACGTGTTCCGCTTCGGAGGGTAAAGTAGCCGGTAAATTTGCGATTGCTCGCGGCCTAACATCCCAGCCTCAGGTTGGCAACGCACCATTACCACCTTTGGTTTCTCTAGGCAGCGTGAATTTCTTACCACCAGGAAATCCGTCTGCTTGTTTGCCTTCCAATATCATAAAAAATACAAATCGAACAATTTTAATCTAGCCCCACAGTATGAAAATTTTATGCTTGTGTCACCGATTCTAATACATAAATGACATGAAAATTATGTATTAGCGAAGTGCGTTTTAAGTAGACTCGACTCCGACCCGACACCGGAAGAAACAGTAACGACGAATGGCAAAATAAAGGCTTCACTTACATTTTCCTGTCATCATAGCTAAAGTGATTGCAATTATTGTCTGTTTCGTTTAAATTTTTATAAAAGGCTTAATTAGGTAAAAGGTACAAGCATAACTTCCAAAGAATCCGATTTGGCTAATTTTGGTTTTGAGTTATTCATGGAAGTTAAAGGACGGTTTAAAAGATGAAAGAAAATAGTGACATGTCTCAATAAGTTTAGGTCAAGGTTGTGTCCTAAGCTTGATGTATTAAAACGTTATCTAATAACAAACAAATACACAAATTCATATTTAGTTAATTTGGTGTTTAAGTAATTTGTTTTTTTTTTTTTATATAATGAAGGTCAGTACAATCACACGTCTTTTCTGCTGGTGAAGAGACAACCGTGACTTATTTACACCATAGATATTTACAGATGGCCGAGGTGTTTTTCCACCTGTAACGGTAAGTATTAAGCAAGTCCACCGACTATCCTAGCCTCCACACTGAAACATCACAGTCATCATTGCAGCAGGAATGTAAAATTGTAAAACCCAGGCGAGTTTCTACATATTAATTTACTACCAGTGGTCTTCTTGATAATGACTTACCTATGCTCGCCTCTTACGAGCTGCCTGGAAGAGAGGCAGATAGTCTATTCTATTCAGGGACCCGAACTAAAATTGGGATAGCATCAAAACATGTCATCTGAGGCTTTAATTCTGGAAGTGGCAATATAGCGCAGGAAGCACCGGAAGGCTATCCCCATGCAGAAAAATAATTTTCACACTTCAAGCAGTAAAAAAGAAAGCCGTTCTTCGCCATGTCCAACAATCACCCGCGATTTGAGACTTTTCCTTTTTTTCTGTATATATTAAATTCATTCTTAGCCTTTATGAACTCTAACATACAACTGTAGCACTTGGATTTTTAAGCGTTACTACCGTGTGAAAAAAACAGCGAGGATCTGCAGGATGCAGGGTATAACTAATTGGTGTTGACGAATCGCTGCACGGCTTCACACGGTCGTAATGACGAGGAGATCCTTATCACATTACCAATTTCGTCGGAATGCGAACCAGCCGCAGGAATCGATATAATTCCCAACTTAATGGATCGCTAATAACCTTAAACTGTTGACCGAAATCCCGCCCAAAATTATAAGTTGAGTTGCTTTAGATTTTTATATCAATATATGGTTCAAAATTAGTTCTTCGTACGAAGATAAAGTGTTTGAAAGAAATTAGCAGATTGATTCCCCAATGGAATCGCATATACCTATATATATATATATATATATATGTGAATAAAATATCCCAGATATATAAACCTACTAGCGGCCCGCCCCGGCTTTGCACGGTTATGAAATATACATATAAGCCTTCCTCTTCAATCACTTTATCTATTAAAAAAGCTGCATCAAAATCCGTTGCGTAGTTTTAAAGATTTAAGCGTACAAATGGTCATAGGGACAGAGGAAGCGGCTTTGTTTTATACTACGTAGTGACAATATGGTAGTGATTGATGAAGAAGAAGCAGAAATTAATTCTTAAATTAAAATAAAATGAAGAAAGGAACTTCCCTTAAAGACGTATACGTAAAGTAGCGCTGATAAAGGAAAGACAATATTTTTATTATATTAGAAGGCTAACAAGCAGACCGGTTTCCTGATTTAGAGACACCAAAAGTGGTAATGGTGCGTTGCCAACCTAAGGCCAGGATTTTAGGCCTATGAGCAAAATAAATTTACCTGCTACCTTACCCTCCGAACCGAAACACGTCAACGGCCAGCACTGACGTTATGGCAGTAGGACTAAAGCGGTGATACCAATCCAAGCGAATCGCT
>NJDC01000384.1:257211-270595 GCA_002245475.1 Calephelis virginiensis
GTCACGTAAAGTAAGTTTTTAATCATTTTAAATTATGTGCCGTTGATAGTGTGCGGCAACGCTACACATTCCCGCACAACGTATATATACCTTCCGCCCTCCTACATTCAGTGCGACTGTGTCATAGTAGGGGTGCGCTCGAGTTCTGACAGCGGATCAGCAGCGGGTTCGCGTGGAATGGTGCTCACAGATGCTACTGAAGTACGACCACGGACATTCTATTTCTAATGCTGTTTATGACATTGTCGCAAGAGACGAAACATGGATTTATTGTTTTGAACTCGAAAATAAACAGCAATCTTGTGAATGGGTGTTTAAAAATGATCGCGTTTTTTTTCTCATCTATGGATCCCATCTGTACAACTCGCTTGAAGATCAAAAGAGTGTTAATGCCGAGTGGTATTCTACCATTTGTTTACTCAGGGTGCTAGAAAAAGTTCGCGAAAGCCGACCCAAAAGCCGCATTTTCCTACACTATGATAACGCTTCTTCACACACGGCCAACAAAACAAAGTCATTTTTAGCTTCAAAAAAAGTACATTTCGTCGCTCATCCTGCGCATAGCCCAGACCTAGCCCGTCCCTGTAATTTCTGTATTTTCTCCAAAATCAAAGATTTGATGAGAGTGAGAGATGAGTTACTTTTACCAACTCCGAGGAGGCAGTGATAGTGTTGAACCAGCACGTAGAAAACATGCCTTTAGATCTGTGGTCCTCCTGTTTTAAAAAATGTTTCGATCGCATGAAAAAATGTTTAAAATGTAAAGGAGATTATTTTAAAAAGCAATAAACATAGTATTTTAATCATATCATGTTGTTTTTTTAAGTTACGCTAAACTTATAGCGTGACCTACGTACCAATAGAAGCTAGGAATATCTAACACTGAAATAATGTTTAAAATTGGACTAATAGTTCCTGAGATTAGCGAGTTGAAGCAAACAAAGAAATAAACAAACTCCTCAGCTTAATTTAAATTGAGTGGCGATATTTCGGTCCAGTTACATAGACATGTCCGCAAATAATCTTTATTTTTGTTTATCATTCATTGGCCCGCCTCGTTGGTCAAGGAGCTAGCGTAAATACATGCCTTACACCACCAACCAACCGCGAGGCTAGGGTTCGATTCCCAACGAGAGCAGGCATTTGTGTGATGTCTGCATTGCCGGGTCCAGGTTTATTGAATATATATATAATAAAGAAGATATTGTTTAACCGATCCAGATATTGTTTAATCGATCCAGATATTGGATCCTATTGTTAGTTAGTGATTTTTTATTGTTATATATAGCTTAGTATAATGATCACATCTGATGGAAAGTGAAACAAAGATTCAAGTTTGTGTTTCGGCTTTGAAATTTTTTAGGTAAGAGTATCAATAAGTATTCAAAAATATCTTTATTGTACATATTTACTTATGATTTTATTTTATTCAAATGTAGACGAACTTAGCAATCATAAAATTGGATCTTAGTCTTTATCTATCGCAATAACCAAACGACAAACCTATTCAATTCAGGCATGTGGCACTCAGCCCCGCCCCGACACGCCTCCCGCCTTTACATTCGATTGCCGAATTTCCCGCTTTTTCAATTTCAAATTCCGAACGCGTTATTTAAATAACTGGCCACTTAATTTCATCCCCTCGGGAAAAGAAAATTTTACAACTCCATTGAATAAGCGTAGCAACAAATTGTTTCGATCGAAAATTTAAAACTGGGTTTTCTTTTTAAAAGAAAACATAATATTATACATTTGGGATTGAAACGTTAATCGTTGCGTACTTACTAACATTTTAGTTGATCAGCGATACTCTGGATTTTATTTTTAAAAATCGATTATTGGTCCTGGCAGAACTAGAGCTAAACCACAGTCGTCTTTACTACATATTTATTAAGCAATATAAATATTATTAACAGTCTTGATAGAATTAAAATGATTTAAGAATAGCTGATTAAGCAATTGTTAATAAAAACAAACGTCTTTTTTTAATTATGTCATTAAGTTCGTTAAATCTAAGTCCTATTTAAGTCATTATTGTCAAGTTAGATCTAATCAGTTAAAAGATAATAAACAAATATTTAGACAGTAAGTATTAAGTTTAGAGTTAATTGTCACTTAAAAACAACAAAACCGAATCAATACAAAAAACAAAAACAATTCGTTATTAATTAGTAATTATATAAATGTATACGTAGATACCAATACAGATGTACGGTTATAGTGGTGTGGTTTTGGCGTTGATTACACAAGGTCTCGAATTCGATTCCTAGGTCAAATAACTCAAAATGTGTGTTTTAAAGTTTCGAGTAAAATCAACTTTGCCCGTATCGTACAAGGTACAAGTTTTTAGACAATATTCACTAAGAGAAATAAAACATATCTACATTAAAAAAACTTGATTTTTACTTTTGGTTTTTTATATTAATTTCTTTTTTTTAATTGTTTATTTTAATTTAATTTAATTGACAGAAGTGCTGATAGTGCTAAATTATTCGCTAGCCCAAATTCATGTTAATCACGGTAATTATTATCTGAATATCTTTTCATTGATCTTCTGAACATTTCTTAAAAGTTGAACATCTGTTTCGAAAGAACCGGTTAGTGATAGGTTTGCCGCCTATCACATTATAGAACTACTAAGCAAGTTTTAACACCTGGCCGTGCCTCTACCTAATTCTTCGGGGATGCGGGCGTGAAGATAGTTACAGATACAGATATATAGATACTTACCGAATACAGATACAGATACTTAGTTGCTGTGTCTCATACACAAGGAAAACACTACAAAAGCCGCATATAGAAATAGGTGTTCAATACTATAGATTTATGTGTATAGAGTCGTGCACAAACAATATAGTCAAATCACTGACCACAATGAAAGGTAATTAAACCGTAATCCAAATACTCTCCATCCACCCGGATACCTCGCTGGTGGTCGCAATAATAAAATCCTATCAAACATCATTAATCAATAGCGTGACGTTAGTGCCTAAATTCAAGTGGCATCTGAAGGATTATATTTAATCATTCGATGTAAGTAAGTTTGCTAGTTTTGAAAGAGAAACATGAATATAGCATTAATTAAGAAAATGCATTTAAAATACATTATGTTTTTTTATGCCTCTCGTAGTATATTTTATTTCAAATGAAAAAAAAACAAAAAAAAATTTACTAAGTATCATCAATTCAGCCACACGAAAACCATTACCGTAACTTTTCGATTTGTAAAAGTAAGCAAACCTCTACATTCTGTAGTTATTTATGTACCTGTCTCGACTCTCCTTCTATTAAACTCCTTATTCCATTTTATTCTTTGACAGTTTTGAAAGAGGAATAGGTCATATGGTAGATATAATATAGTAGGTAAGGGAGAAATTATTTTAAATTTAAGAATTACCCAATTTCTAGATTTTTTACAAAAATGCATATTTCCGAGGTGTATACATTATTATCAAGTATGAATCTAATGATACCAAAAGAATATCTGTTTTTGTAGGATTTTAGGTGTAAACATCGTACCGTATTTCCATGTTCCGTTCCTTTCATAGCGCAGGGAAGGCAGTAGACTTGTACGTGAACGAACATCCAAGACATAGGAAATGGCGCAGTTATAACATCTATGGTGTCTATAGGCCCCGTTTATCTCTTACCATCAGAAGATACATGTGACTGTCTGTTTGTTGTCTTATGCCAAATAAATAATATCTCTGTTTATTACGCAATCGCCTGCCCCTGTTAAAAACATAACCCAAGCTCGTCAATGATCGGTATGTTCAAGAATATATGCTAAATCAACCAACGAGACGACATAAAAAGGAAAGAAACGTATCTTCCAAAGTTTGATCTATGACAAACAATGACTACGCACCCGCGGTGGCTTTCCCACAACGATCTCCATCGCTCACTGACCGAACTGACGAAATCAGATCGATTAATTCGATAAAACTATCAACTATATCGATTAATCGATACCATTGATACGCTGACAAATTATGCCGAGTGCCCTGTCTGTGCTCACTTCGTAGTAATAAATAGTCCAAGAAACTTGATTGTTTAAAAGCATTAATTTCAACTCGTAACTCTATCAAACATTATTTCCAGGTTTGATTAATTATAACATAATAAATCATATTATTATGAATGACGTTCGCGTCGCTATTATCGAAAGCTCGTAATAAGCTCATAACTGTAACTAAATGACGTTTTTACATAAGAATATTCGTAAGTTTCAGACTTATAAAAACTACTTACGTGTTATTTGACTTTATATTAGTACCCCTTTTCTTTAATAATTCATAAAAAATCTGAATAGATTATTATTAGTCTAGATAGTGAATATTTGTTTCATTGTCATTAATTGTTTTTCCTCCAACTTCGCACGGGTGGACAAATATCTAAGAATGTTATCTTTTATATATTTGAAAATCAATTGCTGTTCTTTAGTCTTGCTAAAACACGAAAAAGGCTGAACCGATTTAGCTAATTTTGATTTTGAATCATTTGTTTAAGTCCAGAGAATATTTAAAAGATAAGAAAACAGGGAACACTGTCAGGAAACTAGGAAAAACAACATTTTAAATTTTCTCATACCAAAGGGTGAAACGAAGTTTACGGGCACAACAATTTATATATATATATAAACCTTACTCTCGAATCATTCAATCTATTAAAAAAACCGCATTTAAATCCGTTGCCGAGTTTCAAAAACCTAAACATACACAGGAATAGTGAAAACGCGACTTTGTTTTATACTTTCTTGTGAAACCATTAGTTAGGAGACTGAAAGTTTATAAAGTGACCCTGAAAATTACATTTTACTATACTGTTTATTCTGTTTACTCATCTCCCTTTTAAACAATAGTCATGTAAAAATTATCAGAGCGCAGTAAGTAATATAACAAAAATCCGTGCCCAATAATTTCATTACCAAGTTGCGATTTGTAAACATGTAACTTTTATAAACATTATACCAGTAGTTTTGATTTAGGTATAATTATTATTACAATAATCAAAATTTGATGTGCATATGCACATGAATTTTTCGCATTGACGACCTCGTCAAAAAGAAAATTTATGTGGAACCATTTTGCAATAAAAAAGGAGATAGCAATCTTCCGAAAAAATAATTATCAAATCGCGACGTAGTTATTGCAGTTTTGTCTTAATATAATTAAACATAAATTAATGATATCTAAACTCAAATATTAGCCAGATCCTTCCAGATTAAACAAAAATTCCGAAATGCTAAACAAATCAAAATTGCATTGTTAAAAACTTAAGCATTTTTATTAAATCCAACGTTCCCTCAGAATATTTTTAATTAAATATCTACGGAGCAAGCGCGCCCGGCACGCAGCCCGCCGCCATATATCACTGTGAGTGGCATCTGTTGATGGATGTCGTGCATAACTCCAACTTATTAAGTCCACTCCCACTAAATACAGGCGATTGAATTTTATACATTTTATATCAAGCTTTAATGGGTTAGTAGTGGGTTAGTGTCTACACGTTTTACATTTACTAGTTTTTTACGTTAATGCCTACTATTACTTAATCTCTGATTTCTGCGGTTTCAATGGTAGTTTACATAGATTTGGGCAGCGTACCTCTTGAAAAGTCTTTCGTCAAAATCAGTAGAAAAAAATGGCGAATTTTGTATCGCTTGACATTGACAGCAACTAACAGTTTGTATGGAATTCATCACGCTTTTTCCATTTTCCCTCCTATTTTCCCGGTTTTTCTTTTCATGTGAACCTTCTCCTGACAATTATTACCTCAACGTAAAAATAATTAGCAAAGTTGTTCGATCCGTTTAGGTGTGATGCGATGACCACACCAAATGGGGATTCATATCTATAGATGATCTATATAATAATGCGTGATGCCAAAACTTTGGACCCCTTTTTCCGAAAATTGCGCGGACGCAGGAGCATAAAATTTAGCACACTTATAGTTTATGTGTAAGAAAAGTGTAGAACGCTAATATTGTTCAATAATAATGCTTATAAAATACATTAAATCAGTAAATAAAACATTACCTACACCACTATTTTATGGTAACGATAAAGGATCACAGATGGCGCATTAAAATGTTTGGAAACAAAGTAGTTTGTCTTGAAAAATGAAGATGGCGTTCTTAACAACAAGATATTAAAATTTATTATGGTCGAATTTCGACCAATGGGCGACCACTAGTATATAAAAATCAATGCCACTTTTCGTTGTAAATGTATAACTCATAAACGGGCTCACCTATCCAAACCAAATGTTTAGGCTTTGTTCGGACCATGTTGTTGACCATGGTTTATGTAAAGTTTGCATAAATCGGTCGAGCATTTCTTCATTTATCACAAATGAATTCAATAAATGGCGGATCGTTTCGTTATTAGGTATTTTACTGTCAAATTGAAACTTCTTTCAAATGGGGATTATGCTGTCATTTTGAAACTTTTTTCAGTTGTTTTTTCTTTTTTTGTTTTGTTGTATTATGTCATTCATGCGATCATATACGTAGCGAAGCACGTACCGGGCCGCTAGTTTTTGTATAATATACAAGTTTATTGGAAACTAAAGCATAACCTTTCTAAGGCGACTTCAGTTCATCAAATGCAACAACTTTAGTTACCAATAACCCTGTATAGATGTAGATTATGTAAATATTTAGTAATGCGTATTTTTGGATATGCCTAAAATCACGTGGTAATAAACATTTTTCATTTCTTTCTAATCCTTAGAAATCGTGATATTAATCTCGCAAACGGATTCGATTTTCCGGAAAATGAATCTGATATTCCAGCAAATGAATTTGGTCTAGGTTTGGAATTTTGGTTTTGGTTAACAGGAATGCCAGAAACTATGGAACCCTGGTTACGTAATTGCATTTATATTCCAGAATATGTATCAGGAATTTCAGAAAATGAATCAGAAATTCCTGCAAATGAGTTCTGTCTAGGATTGATAGATAAATAATGATATTGTCACCAGTAAAGTCAATCCCTCGAAAAAGTAACAACATTATCACCAATACCGTCAACAAAATTATCACAGCATAACATTGTCATAGGCATTGTCACAACACAGTCACGACGTCATCGTGACACCATTACGAAACCTTCAAAATAAAGTCGTGACATCGTCATCCGTTACTATTATGACATCGTCACAATATCATCATGACACTGTCATCACCAACTCCTTTACCCTCTTGACATCGCATCGTCGCCAACACCATCGGGGTAGTGCCACCGTTACGAAATCCTCACCACATTGTCACTACATCATCATCAACATTGTCTTCACCGTCACCTTCACAATATTCGTGTCGACACAGTCATGACACTATCACGATACAGTTAAGATATCATCATCAACACTATCATTACATTATCATGTTCGTGTGAAAGAAACATCTTTACGATATCGTCACGACACAGACACGACATTGTCACCAACAAATCACCTTTAATGTCATTAATTACTATTGATTTTGTCAATGTTACTGTTATTATTTCAAGTAAATTCAGTATGACAGATTTCTTTTTTGTCTTATACTCAAATGCATAAATCTTTATCTTTCATTTGATACCTCAAACGAAATAATTTTCTAAGATTTATTTTTTCAACCCCCACTCAGGTTATCCTAGTACCGTACCCCCCCTCCCCTATTTCACCTATATTCAAACTCATAACTTATAGATTAAGCATATCTACACACCCACTAAATTTCATCATAATTGGATTAAAACTTCTCAAGTTATCGTCGAACAAACATACAATTGCAACCCCATCTGAAGACAAAGACCCTGACTCGCTTCTCTCGCTCGGTCAATAATAAAAATATAGTAAAGAAAGGGAAAACAATATATATAAAAAATAAACACGTGCTCTCAAATTACATAAATTAATGCAACCACAAACTTTTTTATGATAAAAGATATCGAACAGTGCAATCACTAATAAGCAAAATATGAATTATATTTAATATTTTCCATCTTTGGCGCTTAGTGAAACTTTCAAATATTCATTTTTTTAAATGAAGAAACACTTTAATACTTTTACGTATCATTTACAATTGTTTATTATTTTATAAATAGCCTTCCAGTTTCGCTTATAACAGCATCATCAGGGCAAAAACTGATGCCGCTGATGATGCTGTTATCATATGAATAATATGTAATGATAAAAGCATCTTCACGCCCATATTCCCGAAGGGTTAGGCAGAGGAACAACCAGGGCATCAACGACTAGCCGAAGACACTAAGTCCCATAATGTGATAGGTGGTAAGCCTATCGCCAACCGGGCACATTTCCAATCCCAAGCAACATTTTTTATAATATGAAATTGGAAAAACCCAATTTCCATTTTGTTGCCTGACCCAGGATTCGAACCAGGGACCACATGCAGTCAAGTGCAACAACTGAACCACAGAGGCGATAACGAAATGATATGAAATAATGATGGTAGAATATGAAATAGTGCTCGGTATGGTTATGTTAAATTAAAATTTGTCAAATAGAAAAAACTTTTTTGAAGTGAGCCCAATATTTGTTATGTAAATTTCGGTTTGATTACCACTAACATATTTGCTGTTTATTTATTACTTACTAAAATAAAGTAACCAAATTCACAATAAAACCAAAGTAACCTACTGCAAACAAAATCGAATTTTTAATAATAACTGAAGCAATATATTAGTAAACATTAATTTGTTTTTTGTTTTATTAGAGTTATTTAAAAAAGAATTTATTATTACTTTGTTAAACAATGAACTTCTATTCCAATTATATTGTTTTTATGTTATAGGTCACCGAATAAGCTCACGGATCTCCTGATGGTAGGAGATTATCGTGGGCTATAGAAAACATAGATGTTACAGGTACAGGCGCTGTACCTTCCCCGTGTTGGTCTGGACTGCTTTGCAGAATAGATCATCAGCCTTCCTGTCAGGCAGCTCGTAAAAGGCGAGCATAGGCTTACCAACACTAACACCGTGACATCGGATTAGGTGGTAGAGTTTCGCAGCGACTCACCCGGATTGGTACCACCGCCTTACCTATTCCTGCCGCCCTAACGTCATGACGTGTTCTAGTTCGAAGGGTAAGGTAGCCGGTAAACTTACTTTTGCTCGAGGCCTACCATCCCCCCCTCAGTTTGGCAACGCACCATTACCACATTTGGTCTCTAGGCGACGTGAATTCCTTACCATCAGAAAATCCGTCTGCTTGTTTACCTTCCTATAACATAAAAAGGATGTAACACTCCGTACGCAAGTCACTTTTTTGTGTAACTAGTAACAAAAATGATGTTATTTAATGCCAGAAAACTTTTTTCAGTGTAATCGAAAGACTTGCATACATAGCCTCAGATAATGGCCGTAAGTATCATACCGGTAGGAGTGCAAGTTGTCTTATGTCTATAAGCAGCGTTGTTTCTTACCACCAAGAGAACCACATGCTTGTTTGCTGTCTTATTTATTTTTTATTATTTATTTAAAATTCATGCACTATATTGTACAAAGGTGGACTTAATGCTACATGGCATTCTCTACCAGTCAACCTAACTTTATTAGAAAAAAAATTAAATGAGGTGCAAAGGAAAAAAAACAATAACTTTACATTTGCAAACACATTCCAACATAATTTTAGGTAGCATAATCAAATACTTAAACAATACATATATACCAAGAAAACACTTAGCATAGTATATTAAAATGTTACACGAAAAATATGTACTCTATAAATATAGTCATTCTACATACATAAATACAAATATTACAGTATTTACTTAAATATACATATATACACACATACACATATATATACAAATACACATACATACGACACAAATATACATCTATATAAATACATACAAAAATTAAACAATAAATAATATCTGACAACACTACTGTGATAAATAACTGAAAAGGGAACGTTTGAAGGAAAACTTAGTTAAGCTATTTCTGATATCAACAGGAATGTTCCAAAAACGAACAGCTTGGAATGTGAAAGACTTATGTGTAAGTTCTCTACCATTTGGTTTAGCAAATAACATATTAAGTGAGCTATATAAAAATCACTGGTTTACTTTTCATAATAAATAAATTAATGTTACTACTTTAGAACAAGAGTTTGGTTAATTAGAACATAGTCTAAGCCATTGCACTGTTTACAATCTTATTAGTTTAGATAGGTAGTAGATTTTAGTAAGTGTCGATAACAGTTTTATAAATAAAGATAACTTGTTGAAATAATTTTACTAAAAAAAATTGTTTTAAAAATTACTGAAGTCTTTTAATGTCAACTTGAGATCGTATGCTTTATGTATATCTTTTTTACCTCCGTGTTGGTCCGGGTCACTTGTGACATTTTGCTTTCCTGTCATACAGTTCGTAAGAGGCGAACAAAGGTAAAATGGATATTCAGCAAAATCACCGTCTTACATATTCCTGCCTTCTTACGGACAGTATCATGTACTAGTTGGGAGAATAGGGTAGTGAGAAGACTGGCATAATTGGCCAAATAACAAGGCCACAGGACAGCAACGAACCTGTAACAGCTATGGTGTTTATAGCCCAATGTTGTCTCTCACCATCATGATAGCCGAGCGTTTATTTGCTATCACATTAAAATATTACAGGGGTTACAGTCTACATTTTCTTTAAAAAAAAAGAAAAAACGTCGTTTAACTTCAAAAAATACTAATATGTCAACCTACATAGCGAACCAACGTTACAGCAGTAGGAAAATGCTTACA
This sequence comes from Calephelis virginiensis, assembly GCA_002245475.1. NCBI lineage: Eukaryota > Metazoa > Arthropoda > Insecta > Lepidoptera > Riodinidae > Calephelis > Calephelis virginiensis. Next base: position 267,965 of record NJDC01000384.1, read on the forward strand.
TAAAGTCTATCTTTACTACAGAGAACTCTACCACATTGACTGTCTGTATTAGTGAATATTAGATTCATCTATCCTTCCATCCACCATCCCGACGCCATAAAATTTATCACCAATCTCTTGAAAATGGTGATAATTCTACTGACCAACAACTATACTTATTTTAGGTGTGTACTATATTTTTTTAATTAAACAAAAAGAAAAGAGATAGATTTTAGATTAGTTAGATATATCAACTCATGACGTTTTAAGTCAACGTTTTTACAATGTATAGACTAAACGTCTCTTAAAATATCGTGTATAAAAAAATAGGAACACGAAACATGTTTTATCTCTTTCTATTACTATCGTAGAAAGGAGCTAGCGATAACTTTAAATTAGTTTAGTAATTGCGCTACAAAATTACCACCAACAAACAACTAAAAGGAAATATTTGAAGTGTGATCAAGTATCTTCCTAGAATTTATACGTCGGATAAACTTTACTCGACCATAATGTATTATATTGAAAAGACAGAGTTGATAAACCTAACAACGATTACCATTCGATGATAATAAACTGTATTACCATACAATCCTGTATATATTAACAAATTATCAATGCGATACGCAATAAAAATATATAATGAAAACAGCTAGTCCATTCGCAATGTATTTTATGGTCTGTTTCAATTATCGTTCTGCCCCGCGAGGAGTGTTTAGAATGCTAATGGTAGGAATCGATGTGCCTACTCAATGATGTATTAGAAGATACGCAATTAGGTATAAAACTAGGAATGTACTGTTCAATATGGATACTTGAGTTCGTTTAATATTAATGTGTGAATGATACTTGTCGCAATACTACGCGGATTCAGGACGACTATGATTGATACGCTTAAAGAATATACTCTTTTTTTGTTTGTGATGGTAGCGCATTCCTTCACTTTAGCACTTTATTTCGTAAATTTTTTTATCGGCATTGTGCGCTTTTCGTGATGGGAAATTATGTTTAACTCGCATCAGGGTACGTGACCTTGTCGAAAATTCGTAAGATGGATGGAGAATAAAACTACTGTATGTTGTCGCTGAATTTTATACTGTGGTTTTTAACCGGCCTGCTATAAGGTAGTTTGAAGATATCGCAAGGTAGTTGCACCTCGAGCAACGTGCAACGTATAAATTACTCAAATGATTCGTCATCAGGTCTATCTTGTCCTTGAAATATTTTGTTTGACATTATTGTGTTTCCATCTAAATGAGCAACCAGTGAACTCTCAATTAAAAAAACAGTTCGCAGATAAAGCTAGATACATTTTACGGATGACCGTTTACTTGTTCGATTTTTGTGCCTTTCTTAATATCAAATATTGCTATGAATATTTCAGATGCAGTAATTATAAGGAAGAGATTTTGTTTTTTGGTCGTGTGTTAGTTATTCACACTTCAACCGATCGTAATAAAAATCTGCAAAGACCTGGTGCTTAATAAATCAATATAACACACTAATTAAATTCAAACAGTTCGAAAGTAATTAAAAAAATGTACTCATAAAATTGGAACGCACATTACAATTTATAAACGAATGCGGCGCATCTGCAAATGTTATGGGGTCTGAGGGCAGTTTATCAAGATGGGTAAATGGTTGGCTGGGCTAATTGCCCATGTGAAATGTCGCATACACTTGCTAACGAGATCCCGCCTCGAGCGCGTATGAGCTACGGTCGCCCGCACGCCGGGACACTATCGGGTTTGCCACATTGTATACATTATAGGACAATGATACAAAGAAGACTATCAGTAGGTACGCGAAATCGCCAAAACTTTATAAGTTACCTATGGGATTTTAATGTCACAAATCTTGCAGTTTAAGCGAAGAAGGACTGTAAAAAAGCGATTCTGATTTTAATACTACTATAATTATTTTTTCGAATGATTCGAAATTGGTCCCAAACTTTATCAAATCTTAAAAAGTGGTTTCTAAGTTATACTTATTATTATCTATTGACGACGAAAAATTATGCATGTTAAGACCACACACAAGCACGCACGAACGCACGCACGCACGCACGCACGCACACACACACACACACACATACAAACACACACACACACACACACACACAGACCACTAATCGGATTTTCATCGAAGCTATATGGTGCCATCTCTTTAAGATGACCTACCTTTCTGAAACAGAACCATCAAAATCTGTTCGTTATTGCAAAGCGTACAGCCAAAAAAATAATTACCTCCTATACTTTTTTGTTTTATTTTTTTAATTTCATGAATCAAAAAATAAATATTCATGTGCCTTTAAAATACGACGATCCATATGTTCTTAAAATTTCTTCCATGCTCAAGAATTTCATTCTATTCATTAAATACTTTATTTGGCCTTTTGATTAAAGTGCTACAATAAAAATAACAATCTATTTTATAATTTGTTATCTTTATCTTCTATAAAATAAGACAAAATAAAGTAAAAGTCCTACTATGTACGATAACTAGATCTCAAATAACATTTTAGGCATTTTTTATGATATTGGGAGGCAAACAAGCAGACGGATTTCCTGATGGGAAGAAATTCACACCGCCTAGAGACACCAAAGGTGGTAATGGTGAGTTGCCAACCTGAGGTCGGGATGTTAGACCTCG
>NJDC01000384.1:271148-290983 GCA_002245475.1 Calephelis virginiensis
TTAAAAAACGATACTCATTTTTGTGTAGTTACGAAAGTTTTGACATAATTTGACGATCCAGATGTTCTTAAAATTTCTTCCATGCTCAAGAATTTCATTCTATTCATTAAATACTTTATTTGGCCTTTTGATTAAAGTGCTACAATAAAAATAACAATCTATTTTTATAATTTGTAATCTTTATCTTGTATAAAATAAGACAAAATAAAGTAAAAGTCCTACTATGTACGATAACTAGATCTCAAATAACATTTTAGGCATTTTTTATGATATTGGGAGGCAAACAAGCAGACGGATTTCCTGATGGAAAGAAATTCACGCCGCCTAGAGACACCAAAGGTGGTAATGGTGAGTTGCCAACCTGAGGTCGGGATGTTAGGCCTCGAGCAAAAGTAAGTTTACCGGCTACCTTACCCTCCGAACCGGAACACGTCATGACGTTATGGCGGCAGGATTAGGTAAGTCGCTGCGAAACTCTGCCACCTAGTAAATTTTTTCACCTATTTTTGCATGCTAAAAATACACGACCTGCACGCTTTTGACGTCATATTATACTAATATATACTTATTTAATAGAAAATACTAACACTTTAAGGAAAACACGATATTTATTACTCTCAGTGTATGCCACACTTAAATATCGCGTTCGACCCTCTCCTGATTTATAGCCCCTCTATAAAGCCCCCTAAAGTTTTCTAATTGTGCTTATGTTGAACGTCGTCTTAACAATCTTTAGTGTAATTAGCGTGGGCTTATGAGAATCTTCTGTTGATCGCTGCGTTCACTTTTATGGGTTTGATACCATCTTTTATTTCTACACTGTTATATTGATATTGTAGCGATATAATGTGCGGGTTATTTTAAAGCAATAATCAAAATTACAATTACTGTAAGCAATGTTTCGGTCAATGCAAATTGGACAATGGTGATAATTCTGCTGAGCACCAACTATGCTCAGTTTAGTTGGATGCTATCTTTTTCCAATGAAACAAAAAGAAAAGGATAGAAAGTTTTATACATGTCATATTAGTCCTGACATGTCAACAAGTGATGTTTTGAATCAACATTTTCGTGTTTTGTCTCTTTCTATTACTACCGTTGACAGAAGGTAGCGAAAACTTAAATTAAGTTAGTGCACCAGAATTACCACCAATGCGTACTAACTGTTACAAAAGTTCCTTTTGCATACATATCTTCACACTAATACCCTAGTTAGATAGGTAGAGTGTATCGAGTACCAAGTGTCACGATTTCCACAAATCTTACTAGCTTGCTCCAGATTATTTAGGTAGATACTCTTTTTATACAAAGACAACGAGACGGACATTTAGTTACATGAAAATTCTTTATCGACTTTTGCATCTGATAGTACAATGGTAACTGAACACTTTCTTCCAGTTACATAAAAATTCAAATCTGTGTGTTGTTTATTTAACTATCAATTAATTAAAAATCTGAGGCACTACACTTATTGACCTGTAAAGGCCACTTACACGATCTTGGGATAAATATTTAATCATGAGTTCATTCCTAACTAGTTTAGTTAGCGTTTAACAGTTTAACTCGTTATTAAACTTAACCCAGGAACGAGTAAACGACCATAATAATAATAATAATAATAATAAAACCAAAAAAAATAACAATAACACATTTAATAACAGTTTTATATAGCCGCTTGCCTCGCCTCTTTGGTCTATACGCCCGATTAACGATAGGTTTGCCACATCATATTGTAGGACTTAGTCTCTTCGGCTAATCGTGGGTGACCTGGTTGTGCCTCTGCCTACCACTTCAGGGATACAGCCGTGAAGGTATTCTTTTAAATGTATGTTAAAAAATTCAGATATATGAAGTATCAGAAAATTGACAGAACAAAATGTTTGAGAGCCAGTGGTAGCTTCGCCTACACCTTATAGGCTATTCAAGTTGACGTAAGATGTCAATAATGACATAATTAGCTGTCTTTTGTTGTCCCTAAATGAAAATGTCATAAACTGTGTTAACTGTTTTCAATAGGACGGCATTCATAATCTCACAAAATCACGTCACCGACATCTTTACATATAATAAAACAGTAATAAAACGACATATGTACATATTTTTTAAACAGTAATTGCTACTTATAGTAAACAAGGTATATAATCGAGAACGAGCATTACTAAAATTTGTGTCGCTTTTGTCTGTTCACTTTCATACAAAAATTTATCAAATTTTGTATAGCTTACTTTGTGTACCCGGGTCAACATTTACGATAACTTTTACTTCGAGAATATCATTTGTTCTCATCACTTGCCACGTCACCTACCTCCTCGGGGGTATGGGCGTGAAGATGTAGATAAAATATTTAAAATATACAACATAAATTTAATAAAGAATATAAGGAATTTATTACATAAAATAAATTTTATTTCAAGTTTGTTAACAGTATCCTTAACTTAATGGCTTAGTCGTGTAGTGTTGGAGTTGACTACGTGAGGTTTCAGGTTCAATTTCCGAGTTGGGCAAAGATGTCTTACAAAAACAAAGTTGCCAGGATTGGACTAGTACTCATTTGCTACTAGTTTGAAATATTTTGGGATTTAGTATCTTCAGCTAGCTATGGGTGATCTGTTTGCAACCCCGCCTTCGTTTTCGAGGATGCAGGCGTGAGCATACTTTTTTAAAATAAATTCGATTTTACTACCACAAGTACCCTCAACCATTTTTTTGGACTACAACTACTTCGATTGTAATACAATTATACTCAAAGGTATACTTACGAGAGCTACATTTGAAGAGTTCAAAATCATGACCATAATATACAATGTTATCGTCTAATATCCCATAACACTAATGAACCCGAGTGATATTTCCGTAATGAACCTGGCAACCCAGATTCTCGCAGTAAAGTTTCCCATCAAAATGGCGAAGCAAGATATTTACGAGGTAATTGTTAATAACAGAAAATGATGCATGACAGTAGCTGCCAGCTATGTGCTGTAATATTTGAAGTATGCCTGTGGTGTTGTGAATGAACTTTTGTTGAGGAAAAATAAATTAACTCGCAGGAAATTGTGGCGTAGGTTCAGAGAGGTTATTAATTTAGAACGCTGGATTATTCGTCTAGTGTTCCCAAAGCGCCTTACCTATTCCCGCTGCTGGAATAGATAAAATGGAATAAGTTAGATCGTTGTTGGTCCCGGACTCATAAGAAGAATTTAAGCCAACTGCTCTCCCATCAAGCTTGTAAGACACAAGTGCCGCTCTATTTGCCACTGACACAACAGATAAAAGAGATTTGCGAGAAATCGTTTGGATTATTACTACTTCTCTATCTATACTAGCTACCACTATACATATTATGTTCTCCCTTGTAGCTCCGGGCTTCTTTGCAAAAATTGCCATCTGCCTTTTAGGCGAGCATAGTCTTACCGTCACTGACATCGTGACATCTGATTAGGGGAAGCCCGGGTAAGACGCATAATTTAAGAGAAAGAGTAAACAAAACAACAATCTACTAATCAACATAACCCTTTGTACTTTTTTATTTGTAAAAGGTTTAATCATCTCAATAAAACGACAATTTGCTAATCAACAGAACCTTCGTACTTGTTTATTTGTTATAAGTTTAATCATCTTTCCAGTCAAATAAATAGTCATCGCATTGATCAAAAAAGTAGCTGTCAACTTCTTTACAAGAAGTTCAATTTTCAAGCGCCCAACTTTAGCACTGACTGCACTGAATCCAGTCTTCCGCTGGTGGCTCAACGTAATTAGCAGCCTAGACTAAAAAGTAACAATCTGCTTTTGTGTTTTTGTTTTGCTGTTAAAGGAGTTTTTGCTTTTACAAAAAACAAAAAAAAACTTTAAAAAAATACCTTACAACCTTACATATGTAACAAGAAATCCATCGTAATAACTAATGTCCAACTCGGATACCTATTCGTTTTGCCCATAAAAATTTAACAACAATTAAAAAAAATTAAATGTTGTAGGTAGGTAAACAAAAAATTACCAACGAAAAAAAAACTTGAACTATTTTGTAATCCAATAAACAAAACCTTTTAGTAAAAGACTGGTGATTAAAACAAATATGTACAAACTTTTACGAATTTCGTAAGTAATATTTGTAAGAAAACATCGAAAATCTTTTTTTGTCATCTTGACAAGAAATAAACCGGGGTATTGTTTTGGTGGAACTGTCATGGCGTCACAGGTCGCGTGTGTCGTGAACTCAGAAAGTGTTATAGTGCCATCTATACCAGATTTTTGAAAAAATCAATTATTCTTCTTACTTGTCTTATGCTTCTTGTCCGGGCTTCCCCTAGGTGGTAGAGTTTGGCCGCGACTCGCCCAAATAAGTTCCACCGCCTAACCCATTTCTGCCGTCATCAGGTCGGCGCTTGCTGTTGACGTATTCCGGTTTGGAGGTTATGGTAGCCGGTAAACTTACTTACTTTTGCTAGGTGCCTAACATCCCGGCCTCAGGCTAGCTACGCACGATTACTAACTCTGGTATTTCTAGGCGAAGTGAATTTCAAACCATCAGGAAATCCGTCTGTTTGTTTGCCTTTCAATATCGTAAAAAAATGGAAGACCTATTTGATGTGTTAGTTGCTTTTATTGTATAGTGACCAGATGTGGGCATAGACTACTTGAGGTCCGGCCTCAATTCTTGAATCAGGCAACTCAAAATGTGAGTTTTCAACTTTCGAGTTAAAGTTTTTTTCATAAAAAAATGTGCTCATCACTATTGTGTTCCGGTTATGTAACGGAATATTTTTCAGTAAACTTACGCAAGATTGATAACTAAGACAAGAAACAAAACAAAAAAGTCTTTTAAGAAGTCTTTCTTAATCACGAGTTAATGACATGAAAATCGAAAAAGAAAGCTCAATATATACTTGGCACTCCTCAGGAGACCGTTATCAACACTGTTTTCCCTCCGAAATAATACATTTTCAATGTAATGGTAACGTGTAGGTGGTAAGATAGGGATAAGGCAATTGTACCCCGTCTACTGCCTCCGAAAACGTCAGTGCATGTAACTGTCCTGCTCTGATTTCTATGCAAGGTAATCAGAAAACTTACGTACGCAAGACTCAGGGTTGATTAGGCAATATTTATGTCTAGATATTAATAAACAAATATCCCTGGACAACAATTTACACGAATTGAATCTAACACCACAGTAAGCAAATTATATGCTTGTGTTACGGGTGTTAGTCAACGATACTAATACATAGAAATACCAGAATAAATTTAATAAACACCCAGACCCGGAAATGCAGACATCTAAATGTTCATCACACAAATGCCTGACCCCGTCTGGAATCGAACTCAAGCCTCGCAGTTGGTCAGTGTAGTTAGTAAACCATTCGACCAACGAGGCAAACAAAGTAAATTATCTATATACATAAAAGAAAACCCTGTATAACTAACACGGAAGGAAGAACGAGAACAATTTTTGTAATATTAAACTTATTAACAACATATCTGTATTCTATTTTTAAAAAAATTTAACAAGTTTTGCAATTTCTAAATTTCTCCTTTATATACTGTAAAATTTGCAAACTGGCAACACTGTTTTATAACCTTTAAGCAATATATGCTTTTAGCTAGCTCGCGCTCTGTGTTATTACGGTAATATAGTACTTGCACGCGATAGAGCAGTCATATAAATACTAAAAGATCATATTTTACATTGTAATACTTAGATAGATTTACTTAGTGCCAATTTAAAACTGAAAAGGGTGAAATTCAGAAATAAGAGAAATAATTTTGTAGTCAGCTCTAATTTGCTTTGTACTATATGTCTGTTAGTAGTTTACAGTTAAGTTATATGTCTAATCATTTGTGCACTAACTATAAAACCATACATTTCTTTTGTCTTTAAGTTATCATAAATGGTAATTAAAAAAAGTTTAGTCGATGGAAATGGATTTTTTTTTTTGTTATAAGATAGCGAAAGAGTAGTGTCTGGTCGCGGAGGTGGGCGGTGGGGACGTTAGTTAGGCTTGTCACATTCTTTGTCATTTGGAGGATTATTTGCCACAACAGTTACACTGCTTACGCGGGATTAGCAAAATAAAGGCTTATTTTACATCTGTTATAATAATTTCGCAAAATAACGCCTGATTCAATAAAATATATTTTATGCTACTTACATTAATGTTTGTTCCTATTTTCTGTTCGAGCTAAATCCTCTCTTTGCTATTCGACACTCGAACAGGACTACAAATACACCCCAGACTGTCAATAATTTTAATTCTATTTAAGGTTTGACAAGTTTAATAAATTTGTGGGCTGTCGGGGTGTCTGGCAAAAATATCTTGGTCGTCGCTGCAGTTTCTCCCTGTTGGTATCTCCAATTCCTTTCGACAAGCGAATTATTCCGTATGCCTCTTGACGAGTGAGACAGGACACCCCTCGTAGTCTTCCTTTCTGTTAGGCCGGTACTTTAGAGAGCGTCAGCAATACTTAGTTTAAAAAATGAATAAAAGCAAAATTATGTAAGAAAGGCTATTATATGGTATATATTATAAGGTCTCAGAGTATTTGAAAGACGAACATGCTTGGGGATAGAAGTTTCAATCTCCCACTGCAATTTGTAATTGGATTTATTGTACTTAGTTATCTTTTATGTAAGTTAAAATTAAATTGTAATTGTGTATCAATGTTACTATTAATATTTAAAAACAGGCAAGCCCTGCGAGCTGAGTTTCTTTCGCTGGATCATCTCAGTGTGAGGCCGAAATTCCGATCCGGTGGTAGGTAGTATATAAAAATGTCGACGCACACTAGTACCACTTGTATGGTTCACGTGAATAAAGTTTTTTGATTGATTTAGAAGTCGCCTCTGTGGTCTAGCGGTCCGGGTGTTGGACTTAACTGCATGAGGTCCAAGGTTCGAATCCCGGGTCGGCCAACAAAAAGAAAATTGAATTTTTCCAATTTTCTAGCAAGGCATGGTTGTACCTCCGCCTACCTCTTCGGGGATATGGGCGTGAAGATACTTTTTTTATTGATTAGAAATTACATCAGTCCTTTGTTAGGAGTGTAAATTCCAGCAATAGTCTACAATTTCATGGGCAAGACGACTACGCCTAACTTATTGCTAAAAGTTTTCCTATTATTCGTGACGTACAACTTTGGACATACGTCCTGTGTATAACAGACACAAAGTAGCACCATAAAGTGTAAGTTACTAAACAGTAAAGTGGGTACATACTGTAAAATATTCTTGATTATTGTTAATGTAACATGCGTAATAAAATACTGTTCTCAGGTTGAAAGTAACGGAATGTCGTTAGTTATTAGCGCGTACGTGTCATATCTGTGGATATTTTGTTTTAAATTTTTACTAAAGTGGCAGCACTTGTACATTTTTATTTTTATTCTTGTATGATAATTAAAGTATAGTTTATGCGATGGTTTTGTACTTATTAAACAACGATTGGTGGCTACAAGTGTTCGATGTAGTCCTATTAAATTTAAACTAGCTTACAAAGCGTAAAATTTATATAAAACTAGCGGCCCGCCCAGCTTCGCACGGAAATAAAATATACGTATAAACCTTCCTCTTCAATCAATTTATCTGTTAAAAAAAGCCGCATCAAAATCCGTTTCGTAGTTTTAAAGATTTAAGTATACAAACAGACATAGGGACAGAGGAGGCGACTTTGTTTTATACTATGTAGTGATTCACAGGGTTGATGGCAAAACTTATTTCTCTAAGCATGAATGTTTTTGTTAAAACATAACGTGACCAATTCTCTTTCGGCTCAAAGCGGGACACCAATTTTTTCATTAATTAGTATTTGCATCTTTACATACTATAGTAAGATAAGTAAATGTGTTTTTGATGGCGAAAATTTAAATTAGTCAATAATAAAAAAAAAAATTTTGTATTACGGGACACGCGCAGACTGTCGCACATAATAGAGAGTGCTTAAACTTCAATTTAAGACACCACGGTATACAACGAAAAAACGGGACGGTCCCGTTCAAAACGGGACGTCTGGTCACGTTATTAATACACCAATCTTACGTTAATCGATTTGTGAAGAGTTCAAAATAAAATGTCTATTTTTTATAGCGTAAGATAGCGAACAGGCACATTACTCTCCGGATCTTAAGAGACAACCACGACCCAAACATACAATATATGTCATAGCTGTCTTGTGGTCGGGATGTTAGGCTAATGGTGCCAGTGTACCAACTGCCCTTTCGACTGGAACATGACATAGACATTACGGCGGCAAAATAGGTGATAGATTGCTCCACAGAATTTTACCAACAGTGATCTTGTTGGTAATTAACCATTTTTCCTATGCTTACCTCTTATGAGCAAATCGCAGAGAGGCAAATTATCTACAAATGTGAAAAGAGTTATGATTTAAACGTTTGAAAAAAATCAGAGGATTTATTTTTACTATTAGCGATTTTAATAATAATCAACTAAATTTATCACTGTCTAGATAATGTAGGTACACTCGTTTTAAAGTTTTATTCGGAGACTAATAATATATGACCGGTAATACATTTTTACTAGATGCTAAACTTCTTCAATGATGTATATTTCTACTGTCATTTTAATTTTAAGTTTACTAAATAACGGCCATGGAAAGTACCATTCTTGTGATTTAATAAACTTGTATCATACCTCATTTTCGATTAGACTTTTCAATTTAGATATGAAATAGAATTGGCAATTCATGTTTAGTAGTTCTATTACGATGTATTTCGTGTTGGTCCAGGGCCCTTTGTAGAATAGACCATCTGCCTTTCTTGCCAGGCAGCTCGTAAAAGGCCCGCATAGGCTCACCGTCACTAACACCGTGATATCTGATTAGATGGTAGAGTTTAGCAGCGACTCGCCCGGATTGGTACCACCGCCTTACCTATTCCTGCCGCCATAACGTCATGACGTGTTCTGGATCGGAGGGTAAGGTAGCCGGTAAACTCACTTTTGCTCGAGGCCTAACATCCGGACCTCAGGTTGGCAACGCACCATTAACATCTTTGGTGTCTCTAGGCGGTGCGAATTTCTTACCATCAGGAAATCCGTCTGCTTGTTTGCCTCCCTATAACATAAAAAAAAATATATCAAGATATTCATCTGCCTCTTTATCTGTGTTTTCAAAAATCTGTGTTAATATGCCGATTGTTTGAAAATATTTTAAAATATTTTTTTACAATAAAGACACCCTCCCCTTAAGTTACATGGTAATTTATTTACAATTTAATAACAAGATTTATACTGTAGTAAACATTTAATTACCATAAGCATACAACATTCGCCTCCTACGATTTATGTACGTGGTAACTGCTATAAGAGTATTATGTCAATAAGTAATTATTGACAATAGGTGATAATAGCCTACGAAAGAAAAAAATCCTAGAGCACGCTATGAAATTCTTAGTAAGTATACTTGTTAAGAGGTCAACCCTACAATATGCACGCGCTATATTACCTTTCTTTTAACTCCCGACCAAAATACGGATGCTATAAGTTTGATGTGTTCGTGTGTATGTCTGTTTTCTCAAGTAGGTTTTGTCGGAGGCTATTGCATAAAAATATTTTTCGCGTTACCTATAATAGAATTTTAAATTTGATTTTCCTGAAGATATTATTTCTAAAAATATGTAATATTATGTGATATATTAATTACATGATTTGTATTTAATAAATAAATAATGCTTTCTAACATTAGAATGGAGTTTGATGTTTTTTAAAAGGTAGAACATGATTCAGATGGGGTCTCATATAGACTCTTTTATATGAGACCGCAGAAATTTTAGAAATAGCAACTAATTTCGTAATCTTCAAAATAATAATAGAATTATTTAAATGACAGATATATATCTTCGAGCCCATATGTTGTGTTATGCCTTTGCCTACCCCGAAGAGGTAGGCAAAGCCATAACACAACAGCACCGACGACTAGCCGAAGATACAACAAACAAGTCTCATAATATGATAGGTGGCATGCTTATCGCCAACCGGGCACATACCTAATCCCAGGCAATATTATTTTAATAGATAATACTTATTTTCTACTTTTTTGTTGTCCGACCCAGGGGTCAAATCCGGGGCCTCAAGAAGTCAAGTCCGATGCCGAACCACTAGACCACAGAGGCGACTAAATCAATTCTTTTTTTTAATGGAGTAACAACGTTAAAAAATATGATGTTCTTGGGTTAAAAAAATCTAAACAAACTTATAATAGTCAAGTCTTGATAGTTTTAATTTAGAACCTCTTTTTTAACTTAAATAAAAGCAATTTTGCTTGAAAAGTTAAAGCTGAGCACAATGAAAACAATCATTAAAATGTAACAGATACCCATCTAATACGACTAATTTTAGTACAAAGTAAGTGTCCTTATGTTGAGAGGAGTCGTGTGGCAGACATCAAAGCTGTCGGCAGACATTTGCATAGCTTCCTGACCATGCATAAATAGGCAATATGTAACAAAGCCAATCATACTTCCAATATTCTTTTCTTTAAAAGGGATTTTATAATTGACTTAGTTAAGTCGGTACTTATTCTAAAAATTATATATTTTTGATCTTAGCATATTAATGATTATATTAGTGATTAATGATATTTTAAGGACTTAGATATAATTAAAACAAAAATCAAATAAAATAAGTTTTCATAGTAATTTAAAGCTTAAACAAATTAAAACTGCCAAATTATTTCATTATTATATTACCAGTTTTATAATTGCTACTAGAAAATCTCGTCCACAAAAGTCTTATTTGTCCACAATAGCCTGCATCTTCAGATATCATTATGGATATCATTATGCCAAGTCCATTGCGAGGTAGGCAGAGATCAGGGTATCCAGTGTTGAGTCTTACGATTCCTGCAAGTTTGCCACATCCTTCTTTGGAGACTTTGGACACCACACTCGGATAAAGCCGCAAATTGAACGTGGAATGTCAACTTAAGGCTCCTCAGATACTGACACTCATTCACATTCACATTATATATTTGTTTTGTCAATCTTTGAACTATATAGACGCGTCACAAGAATATTTGTATAGATCCATGTGAATAGATTTTGAGTTCGAGTTTGAGTTTTCACCTGGTCAAGTTTCCTGTCTTCCTATCAAACCAACATGACCGAAATATCGCTTCATGCCCTTTCTGATTTTTAAAAAAATGTAACCTCAACTCCACTCTGTCTCTCTGATCTCACTGTTGCGAATGCTGTTTTTGTTTTATAATGATAAATCGTTGTTAAAAGGGTTGAATCCATTGAATAAAGAGCTCATTGTTTTAAAGGCTACAAAAAAGTAAATCAGAACATAATTGATGACACAAGGTAAATTTTAGTAGTATTCGAAACACTTAAACAATGACGTGGTGACAGTAATGACTTATTATTTATTTACAATGGCCTACATCTGTCAAAATCGTGACATCATTATAACCCTCCGTTAAAACATGGCATAGTTGACAAAATATCTTGTAAAGATTGAGAGGGTTGCAGTCGGTCCATTGAATGACAATAACCCTTTGGTTAAGGGTTCCAACCCTTCATTAGGGGTGATTATGTCGCGTGTTATTATAAAAAAATATGCAAATAATACGTGTAAATACATCGAGTACGGGCCCAATAACATCGTTTTGTTATACATCGTTTATACTTAGTTGGAGACGTTAACGCGTGCTTATTTTATTACTCGTTTTAAACAAATTTTAATAATACGTAATTTCATTGAAAGTTCATAAGATAATGAGTTATTAGTAATATAATCGCATCTGTGGTCTAGCGGTTCAGGTGTTGGACTTGACTACATGAGGTCCCGGGTTCGAATCCCGGGTCTGGCAACAAAAAAAAAATTTGGTTTTTCCAATTTTCTAATAAAAAAATGTTGCTCGGGATTGGATATGTGCCCGGTTGGCGATAGGCTTGCCACCTATCACAGTGTGGGACTTAGTGTCTTCGGCTAGTCGTGGGTGCCCTGGTTGTGCCTGAAGATACTTGTATTATTACTATGTCACTAAATTGACTTTAAAAAAAACAACATAAGTTGAAACATGAAAACATAAGTTTAAAGTAAAAATTAAAAATATTTTATAACAGCATTTGTAGGTACTTAATAAAAAAAATTAAAAGTACTTAATAATAAATTAGTAAATTAACAAATTAAATGTTAAATGCGATCGAAAATTTTAAGTACAGGCAGGAAATTCTAAATATTTTAACATTAATTCAAGATTTATTAAAACACCTTGAATTTATGTTGAATGAATGATCAAAAAGTACTTTCACGCCCGTATCCTCGATGAGGTAGGCAGTTGTACTTATATTAGCAGTAGTTACTCAGTCCTACAATATGATAGGTGGCAAGGCAAACCTATCGCCAAACGGACACTTATTTTTAGTAGAAAACTAGCCGCTCGCGGGAAATTCGCTCCGCTCTTTCAATTTGTATGGAAAAATTAAAATGTTGTTTTTCCCAGTCTCCTTAAAATCGAACAGAATAAAAAGATCAGGTGTCCTTCTCCCGGTTCTAAGCTACCTCCCCACCAAATTTCAGCCTTATCGGTTCAGTCGTTCTTGAGTTAAATTTGAGGATATTAGTTGTATTCTTGCCAAACATGCAAACTGAGCATCGTCTGCAAAACCTATTGCCTGTCAGGACCTAAGTGACTATCAGAAGTTAGACACATGCATTTTTCACAATAAATTGTTGACTATGACTATACTAGTTCTTGCCTGCGGGTTCGCCCGCATTTTCACAGGAACTCGTTGTGCGAACGGGATTAAAAGTGGCCTATATGTCTGGTAACAATCTATCTGTGTTTTAAATTTCAAACAAATACGATCAGCTATTCGAGCGTGAAAGATTAACAAACATCCGTACATACATACTCACAAACTTTCGCATTAGTAGGATATTGTTTTCTTATGCAAGAATGGGGTCTGATAGAGATATATAGCTCGCCTTTGGGTACCTACTACAAACGGAAAAACATATTGTATCTTCACACATATTATATTTACTAATTTCTAATTTGACTGTGCACAATAATGTGTACAATTATTTAACTAAGAACAATAACAATTAATGTTTTTTAAGTTTTTATTTAATACTAGCTGACCCAGCAAACTTCGTATTGCTTGACATTAATGCTTCGACAGTAGCGCAGTCTGTCGGATCCGATGTGACACATTTCAAAATCAACAACTACTTATTATTAAAAAAAATATTAAAAAAACATTTTCCAGGAGACCAAATTGTGAATCTAAACCATTCTGAAATCCCCTTGAACACACACAAAAAAAATCATCTAATTTGCTCCAGCTGTCTAGGAGGAGTTCAGTGACAAACACACGAACACAAGAATTATATATATTAAGATTTAGTCAGTGACAAAGTAAGAGCAAATAAGTAAACTGTTTATAACATTTTTAATTATTTATACGGGATACTCACGATCTCTTTTTATTTTATTTGTCCCGTCAGTCAGTCCCGTCGTGACCACGGCCTATGCAACTAGGCCGAAATATCGACAAATAAAATAAAAAGAGATCGTGAGTATCCCGTATAAATAATTAAAAATCTTATTAATTCGCGACGATTTAAGTTTAAAATCCTAAGTAAACTGTTTAGCAAGCGATTTAGGAGACAATCAGTAAAGGTGTGTTAAGAGAGGTTAGACTCTATATAACGACCTTGTACTCTTGTATTCTCTTCTTAGTAACCAGTTTATAATAATTTATAACAGATTGTCAGATCAAGTATTCTTCATTATCAGAGCCATTTATATAAATCAGAATCGTATCGTTCGTCATCAAAGATACCTTCGTTCGTTCGTTGGTAATTAGAAAAAAGCTTTTGCAATGGAAAAAATTATCTCGGTTTCACGTCATATCTAATATAATGGCTCTAAATTATACTTATATTTTATTATTATGTATTTAATGTTTTTTTTATTAATATGTATTAACATTATTTTTAAATACTTTAAATAACGATTTTAAAGATATTTATTATATTTAAGATATCGTTTTTATTTATTATTTCATTTTGCTTAATTGACATTTAAAAATTTTTACTTTATTTATTACTCTTAAGTCTTATGTGTGCTAATTTAGTTATATCCATACATTTGATATTACTATTTGTCACCTAGAGTGTTAGAAATCTTCACCGAACTTTAAGCAATACTAAGTATTTTTTATAATTATTTATGTATCATAGGTGGATAATGGAGGCATTATTTTAATTCTTTTTAATTTTTGTTTAAATATTTACATATTATAACTCGAAATATGTAGGTACTAAATTGTCACTTAAATTATGCAACATTCAGTTATTTACTTTGCAAATTCATTTTTGTTTCCTTAACGTTATAATTAAAACGTTTTTGTAACACAATATTTAGTAATTTAAACTTTTATATTGCCTTATGTAATAATTTTTTTTTATGTACTTACAACCCTTTTGTCTACACCGACATTTAAAAATTTAGACAGCGTCTTGTTTTATTTTCAGTATTATACAAAAGGACAAACTATGAACAAAACTTTTAGTTTTAAAAGTTTACAGTGATCCTCCCACGAATAATGGCGAAATTGCCAACAAATGGTACACAGCAAATTGACCTTAGAAAACTAACAACACTTATTAACAACGGTATATTTCCCATGGTCGGGAATTAAGCGTGTGGGGCAGCATTTTATATAGGCAGGGATTGTGTTTTTAGTGCCACTGTCTAACGAGTCTTCTCTGTGGACACACGGTCGCCTAGTAATCAGTTACAATTTTGTGCCGAAATATTAGGGAATGATTGCGGAAAGGATAATGAGCGAGTAGGTGGAGTCTGGGACGGCTGCACGCCCCTCTAACTTTTTTCTCTGTGCCTGGGCGGCGCGAAGAACACGCCTCGAGTCCCACGCGCACAGCCTCGGTCAAACAAGCTATAGAGAAACCGACGGCATCACACCGACGGACTGAACATTTGCGAAAAAGTGTAAACGAATCCTAATTAGTCCCGCTGTTTCAACACCCTTTAACTAATTAGTGAAATGTTAACGAGCTTTCTGATTACGATTAGTTCTCGCTTTTGATTTTTCAATGGCAGCTTCGGTATCAGGTTGTGCGGAATTTTAGTGGTTTTAATTTTTTTGACAACTATAAACAATTAAAATGTTGAAACCGAGAAAATTTGACGTTTTGCCGACATGAATGATAAAGTGGCTCGTGAAAAAACAAGAATGTACCCGACGTTTCCGCAAGTCATAATAGTTCTGGTTCTTATATTCGAAATGGCAAGGTAAGTTGTATTTTTTTAATAGCAAGCTGACGGGATATCTTACAGCTGTCCACGAATTCTTGCAATTAAAAAAATACCTGTAATTAAGCTATTACTTAAAGACTTATTACTTAAATTGGTAGATATATTATTGTATAATATATATACATTGTCTTAAATATAGAATGATTAGTTTAATAATTATTAGATAGTAATAAACTGGACATTAATAACGTCATAAGATATATTCAATGTCGTTGATTAAAAGCGAATTAGTTGCAAATCCAAAAAAATAATCATGGGTCTTTAGATAATTTGTTTTGGTTTTAACCGATATTGGTATTTTAGTTTTTATCACATTAATTAATTAAAAATATGTATCTGTGATCTAGCGGTCTGCTGTTAGACTAGACGTATAAGTTCCCGGATACGATCCCCGGGTCGGAAGATACCAAATAACCATATCTCCGAAAGAGGTACAACCAGGGCACTTATGATTATCTGAAGGTACTTTAGTCCTATAAGGTAGGTAGTAGGTTTTATTCGAAGGGTAAATAATACAATAATTATTATAATATAAAATAAATTAAAATATTTTTAAAATTTATATGAGTTTGGTGTTACTACCTAGTAGCGTAGGTATTATACTGCTTCTGAAACATAATTAGGAACCTATATTACAGTACAAGGCACATAAGACTTATTTTGTAGTTGAATGAACAATTTCAACAAATGAGTTTTGACTGCCTCATTGGCCGAAGGGTTAGCGTGACTATCGACCAACCACAAGGCACGGGTTCAGGGTTTACCGATAGGCGTAGACTTTGGTGTGATGAACTCGACGACTGTATTTCCGGATCTGGGTTTTTATTACATTAATTCCGATATCTATTTAAGTGTTCATATACATTGTTAACTGCACCTTTAACTCGAGCATATAATTTCCTTACTTTGGAATTAGATCAATGATTGTTAATTTTGCAGAGATATTGATTTATTTTGTAATAACTTTCAATAAAAGCAATAAGTCGTCGGTACGCTAGCTTTACTTCGAAGCTCTCAATAAAAAAGATTTTGAAAAAAACTATTGTCAACGAGCTAGTGTCAATAGCTAGTTGTTATCAGTAGTATTTATATAATATAGTAGTAGTACCTACAATTACTAGTATAGTATAACAAAACTTAAAAGCCCCCATTAAATTATATTTATATAAGTATATTTGGGTCATTGTTGAAAAAAAGCAGATAAATACTTTATAGTTATTGTCATTAAGTAGGTTAAGCTTCTTGAATCATTAAAACTACTGGATACTTACCACATTTTTCAAACAAATCAGTGGCAAGCACTGACGTCATTGAACATTCATACAGATCTTCACGCCATGTCTTTTAACGGGGTAGGCAGGCAGAGTATCGAGCGCCAAATGTTAATGCGTTTCTCTTATCGAAATCTTATTATTTTAAATAAATAAATATTCCTGGACAAGTTCCACAAAGTACCCCAAAGTAAGCAAATTATATGCTTGTGTTACGGGCGTTAGTGAACGATACTAATACTTAAATAGATACCTGAATAAATTTGATAAACACCCAATTTTAAATTTTAAAACGAACAATTTTAAAGTAAATATTATCTCTACTGTCTTTATGAACAAACAAAAAATGAGTCAAGGGTTGGGTTGATATGGCAGTCTGTTTCACAGTCTAACAAACACTATACTAAATACCAGGTCGAACCTTGCAGTAGGTACTTATTCTATTCTGTAAATTACACTCAATATTATTATCGTAATCGTATACGTAACTTGGCTTTTACTGCACCGATGTTGATGAAACAAATTCTAAGTCATTCAGGGATAATGTAGCATTCTACAAGTGAAAGAATTGTTGAAATCGATCCAGTAGTTTCGGAGCCTATTTATTTCAAACAAACAAACAAAAAATCAAACATTACCTCTTTATAATATTAGTATATATAATATGGTTGTTGTTTGTTAGAGAGATTGTTTCTTTTAATCCCTGAAACTACCGGTCGGATTGCATTTTTTTTAAATTTTGATACTTCAAGTTCTACATATTTGAGAGATCTTGAGACTTGTTAGTTTTTTCAAAACTTTTCGCACAAAGAATTTGCTATTAAAGAACAATTTCAAAAATATAAATATAACATTCTTTTTTTCAAAAATTGTGTTATCGAAAACAAAAAACTATTTTTCAATCCAAATGCTAGTTTTTGTGTCTTTTGAACATCTAAATATCGTCACCAAAAACGTTATTTTTTTTTACAATTTCCCTTAAAGAATTCTCAAGTAAAACATGTTTGAATTTTTTTATTCCCCAACATTTAACTAAATCCTAAACAAATTCACAATCCTAAATCCCAAGTGACTTTCAAAATATGCCTTCCCTTTGTTCAAATGTTTAGTGTTCCATAAACAAATAGAACAAAAGGTACGCGTATTATATTAGTTAACTTGATGAAATAATTTCAAAACAATTACATACGTAAAACAGGCATTTTAATTTTAGTACTTTTCCCGTACTAAGAATAAATTATCCCAATTTTTCCACAAAAAAATTAAGACTTTTTTTATCATTTGTACGATTCTTAAATTTATTATCATTTTTTATATACTTGTTTTTTATTTTGTAGAATTAAGTATTTGATAGTTTAATGTAATATAATAGTAATATTTTATGAACGGATATTCGGATACAATATTAATTCGTCGAATGTCATTTGAACTATCAAATGACATTTAAGACGTTATCTCTTCGGATTTCCGGAGCACGATTTTAGAGGACAGTCGTTTAGAAGTAATAGAATTGCAATTACTTTTATCGGCTATTGAATTTTATTAGTAGTTTCTAAAGTTCTTGCAACCCACGAAGGCCAGCGGGCTTTGCTTGTGGTAAACTTGTATTTGCATATGTTGTGTCATAGTGTGGGTGATAGTCAGTCAGTCAGTCAGTTAACTTTTAGCCCTGATGACGACATAAGCGAAACCGGTAGGCTATTTATATACATACATAATAAGTGATACGTAAAACAGTACAAGTGTTTCTTCATTTAAAAATATGAAATCAGAAAGCATAAAAAAAGTTTTTGTACAATTATAAAAATTATCAATTTAGTAATTGACAGGTACAAAAGAGTAGAGCCCGCTCATTTTCATCATTTACATGAACAAAATGATAAACTGCAAATATATTAGATTAACTACCGTGCCCGGCTTTGCTCGAATGATATAGCTTATATTGAAAACAAAGTCGAAAATTTAACACGCAAAAAGAAACAGTAAACAATAATCCTAAAATTAAAAAAAATATATACCCCCAACATTTAGGTTTTTTATGTCGCTAAAAACCATCTCGTTTAAGTCAGCTTTCAAACAAAAAAAGCTGCATCGATATCGGTCAATCCGATCAAAAGTTATTATGCCACAGATAGACACACAGAGAAACATCAAACATATAGCAACCGCTTATTTTCCATCGGGGGTTAATAAATTGGGCATAGTATGCATCGTCATCAAATCTCTCGATTTATATCGCGCATTCTAGCGAGCGGATAGGCGCGGTGCAGGGATGGCATTTCCTCCTTTCCGACAAGTCCTTGGGATGTGCTCAATTTTTCGATGTTTTAATGAACCTTCTTATGTTGCACATGAAACACTAAAGGTAAATGTTTTAATTTGATGAAGATAAATTACAAAACACTGCATTCATAAATATCTTCACAATCACATTATACTCGTATATGACACGTATACGTATACTTCAATGGCAAGCACTGACATTATGGCGGCAGAAATAAGCAAGGCGGTGATACCAATCCGGGCGAGTCGCTGCGAAACTCTACCACCTAGTAGGATGTCACGGTGTTAGTGACGGTACGTCTATGCTCGCCTTTTACGAGCTGCCTGGCAGGAAGGCAGATGGTCTATTCTTCAAAGGAGCCCGGACCAATGCGACTAAAAATATATACATAATATCATGAAATTAAATTTATTTATTTGCTGAATGTGTATTAGAAGTTGTTACAAAATAAATTTGTTTATATCAACATATTCTACCAAATTATGATGTGCAAATATTTTTAAATTTATACAACTTTCTTATTTAGAATTATAACATATTATGTTTTAATATTTCAAGAAAACTTTCAATTATGATTAGGTTTAACCCTAACTGCCATAAGCTGCCACCGTTTCCAAACCTAGGCAGTCAAGAGAAGAAACGGCAAAATAAACTCCCCGGCAACTATTATTATCCCATCTACCTTGAACTGCCAACGCTTCCAAACCTAGCCTGTCAGGAGAAGCAATAGCGAAACAAACTCCTCGGCAACCAAGAATATTATTTGCTTTGACATTAATATAAAAAAATCAACCAAATCTTTTTTTTTTAAATCGTTTACGCTAGAAAGCTTTATCTAACAACAAGCTAAATAGCTTCTTTCGAAACCTTTTTAGAGGCAGTAATTTAAAACTATTAGGAATGTTTTTATATACACGAATTGACATACAATAAACACCATTTTTATTCATATCAAGTTTTTGGATAGGCTCATGCCAT
>NJDC01000384.1:301586-326159 GCA_002245475.1 Calephelis virginiensis
CAAATAAATTATTGATCGATTTATTGTTTGATAATCAAATATTATAATTGAGAAAGTTTGGGATGGGGTTAAATATATTATTATAGAAATCATGTTGATGCAACATGAAACATTTAACTGACGACGCTGGAAGTCTATGGTATATACTCGATAACAATTAAATTTTTAAGACGAATCACATGATCACCATAAAAATATAGTTTAATTTAGTCCAAAATCCTCTAAATTAAAAAGCTCTTCTTTTTTTTAAAAAAAGCTCATATTGCTTACATTTCCAAGTTGCAATATAGGAATATATTTAGATCATAAAATTATTGAGAACAACAAATATGTTCGGACATTTATGTCGTGTCGGGTCGCATTGCCAAGAACACTGAGGCGGGCTGGGCCGCCAGTGCCAAAGAGTAGAGTAAAAAGTAACTAAATCATGATCTTTGGTGGCTGTAGTCCGCGATGGGGAATATGCGCTGAAATCTGCCTTGGAAAAATTTTCCGCTTTGCAGCCCAGCACAGAATGCGTTGCTCCATATAAAATGTACGAAAGCATACTAGGCGTATTATTGCGCAGCGATGCGCCCCGTCCCGGATCGTTAAACGTTAGTCCAGCGTGTGCGCTACCCTTTATACTGTGCTTTCAGTGTTTCAAATTAGTTAAAAAGCTTCTAGTTAATCCCAAAATAAACCCATACTTTATTATAATATATAAATATATTACTATTTATACTATATTTTTCTCCGTGTTGGTCCGGGCTCCTTTACAAAATAGACCATATTCTGCCATCTTGCTAGGCAGCTCGTAAAAGGCGAGCATAGGCTCACTGTCGCTAAGACCGTTAGATCTGACTAGGTGGTAGTTTGGCAGCTACTCGCGATAATTGGTATCACCGCCTTACCTCTTCCTGCCGCCATAACGTCAGTGCTTGCCGTTGACGTGTTCTAGTTCGGAGAAAAAGGTAGACGGTAAACTTAGATTTGCTAGAGGCATAACATTGGCCTCAGGTTGGTAACGCACCGTTACTACCTTTTGGTGTCTTTAGGCGTCGTGAATTTCTTACCATCAGGAAATCCGTCTTCT
This sequence comes from Calephelis virginiensis, assembly GCA_002245475.1. NCBI lineage: Eukaryota > Metazoa > Arthropoda > Insecta > Lepidoptera > Riodinidae > Calephelis > Calephelis virginiensis. The sequence continues at coordinate 302,662 of NJDC01000384.1, forward strand.
GTTTGCCTTCCAATACCATAAATATAATATTGACGCGAAAGTCTGTCTGTCTGAGTCTGTTGCTCTTTCATGGGTAAAACGTTGACCAATTTTGATGAAATTTGACATGCATATATAGTTAAAGATCTGACTTCAACTATAGTCTATTCCTTTCAAAAATCAATAATATGGATGAAAGTTTGTATGAAAGTCGTAATAATTATACGCTGAAGAAGTCACGGGCAAACATCTAGTGTTAGTATATTTTACTATATGCAAATATGTATAACGTGCATGCGTAGTAATGCGAATTATATAAAACATCCGAGGATTTCCCTAAAATTTCATAATGTAATATGAGGTAATAACGGACTTCTATAGCTATCTGGTGTGTGGAACCCTAAACATTTTGAAGAAACTGTAACGACCCTCTATATTTATTTTCTAAACAAAAAGCTTTACAGCTGTCAAAGCGTAAAGTGATCTAGCTACTCTTTGAGGCATGAAGTGATTTATACAGCTCATATTGTAATTCATAGTTTTATACTAATTCTAGACCCGAGTCTAGTCAATAGTCACAGGCGCTTATAAAATATAATGGAGTATTTGTTACATGCAGAGGCGGATTAAATGTAGAGAGCACCTTAGGCAAACACCTCGTTGGCGCCACTGTATTAGTGATAACTAGGTAGACCAGGACATGTGTACTTAGGCATGAATGAAATATGTGATGAGAGTGAAGAAAGCAAGAAGGACAGAAGGAATATAGAAATCCATGATGTCCCTGTGGAATCAGATCTGACTGTACTATACTATATACTATGTATGTACACCGATTTCGCCTAAGTTTCTGAACCGATTTACGTAATTCTTTTTTTGTTTGATTAGAATAGTTTCGCAATAGTCTCACGAAAATTTGATTCAGATAGGCCTCTTACTTTTTATTTTATGAGCATTTTTTTATCTTCTTTTACCTATCCCGACGTTAGTTTAATAATTAGACGAAAATTTAATACTAACTAAATATTTAAGGTTTGGCTTCGACTTCAAACATATTAGTAAATAGCACATATAAATAATAGATAGTATATAATTAATATTAAATCTTCATAATTTTTTACTTTTTAGTTTTTGAAGTCGGTTTTTTAACGTAGTTATTTTTATTATCCTAATATCTAAACGGGTTCAAGGGAGGAGTAACCACGGGCAAATTCCAATAAAGGCACATAAAGATCGAAACGGTTAACAAATTGTTAATTAAAATCCCCGTTTCGGCTCCAAATCCAAATACTTCCAAACATTTCCAACTCGGGAGCCAATACAAATTGTTTCATTAACAAACTATTTAGGGTCATATGATACAATCTGTTTATAATAAATTATAATGAAGCATAATTTTAAACTAAACGATGAAATTCATTTGAATGTGTTTGTTTACTCAAATTTGAACAGGCGGTGTTTATATATTAATACGTGATGCTAAAACTTTGGACCCCTTTTTACGAAAACTACGCAGACGCAGGAACATAAAGTTTTGTACACTTATTGTTTATGTGTAAGGGAAGTGTAGAACGCTAACATTTTTCAATAATAATGCTTATAAAGTACATTAAATCAATAAATAAAACATTACCCACACTACCATACATTTGACACACACAAACAAACATATGGATGATAACAATAAAAGATCACAGATGGCGCACTAAAAAGTTTGGAAACAAAGTACTTGGTCTTGAGAAAAGATGGCGTTCTTATCCACAAGATATTAAAATTTATTATGATCGAATTTCGACCTATGGGCGACCACTAGTTAATTTAATTACTGCAGTCAACATCGAATTTAATATCTATAGTGGTCGAGATCTTGGATCACGTGTTTAAATATACCCTACCCTTCAGCCCGGAAAACGACAATGACACTAACCCTTACTTTACTAATCACCATTAGTGTTTGAAACAGACGAAGCCAGAATAGATGTAACAGTTGCAGTTGATGATGTAGTGCTAGAAAAAGTAAATGAAATTGTATTTCTTTAAGCTTTAAGCAGGAATTGAAGATACACAGCGGATTTAGAAAGGAGAGTGTTGGTAGGAAATAGTGTAAATGGAGCTCTGGGTAAGCTATTTCAAACCGCGGTTATGAGTCAAAGTGCTGGACTCGCTTTGCGTAATTCTGTGCTTTTACCCAACGTTGTCGTGTGGAAGCGAGAGTTAGGTATGTTAGAAAAAACATGAAAGTATGATAAATGTGGTCGAAAAAAAAAGCACTACGAAAAATCTGTAGTGTAACGCTCACTGACCATATTCGTAGCAATGAGATCTGAGAAAGAGTGGGATTGAAAGAAAGTGTTGGTGTTAAAATGGGAAAGGACCTACTGCGCTAGTTCGGTCATGTGGAAAGATTGACAGATGATAGATTGACAAAGCAGATATACAATCAGAGTGTGGATGGATGTAGGGACCCCTGGGAAACCTGGATTGACATCCACGAGAAATTGCTCGTGGGTGTTGGTGTTGTCCATCGGATATCACCCGTCCAGAGTCTCCGAATCGAGCGTGTTTATATATAATAACTAGCTGACCCGGCAGACGTCGTTCTGCTACTTTATTTTAATGTGATTTTATTTAAAAAAATTGGGGTGAGTCACACTTATCACTTAGGGGTATGAAAAATAGATTTTGGCTGATTCTCAGACCTACTCAATATGCTCACAAAATTTCATGAGAATCGGTCAAGCCGTTTCGGAGGAGTATGGGAACGAACATTGTGAAACGAGAATTTTATATATAAGATAATAAGAATAATAATAAATATCCCTGGACAAGTCACACAAATTGAACCTAACCCCAAAGTAAGCAAATTATATGTTTGTGTTATGGGTGTTAGTCAACGATTCTAATACATGGAAATACTTAAACAGATATCAGAATAAATTTAATAAACACCCAGACCCGGAAATGCAGACATCTAAATGTTCATCACACAAATGCCTGCCCCCGTCGGGAATCGAACCCGAGCCTCGCGGTTGGTCGTTGTAGTTAGGCGTTTACGCTAGCCACTCTACCAACGAGGCGGTATATGATAAAGGTAATAAATGTGGAATAGGCCAAGCAGGTTTGCCAGGATCGTCAAATTCGGCACCCGATACTCTCTGTCCCCGATGATCTCGTAAGGAACTTGGCGTAAAGATATGTACATATGTACACAAACCCTTTACTGGCAGGAATCTGTAAGGCCTTACATACATACATACATACATACATACATACATACATACATACATACATATATACATACATACATCCATACATACATACATACATACAGATTATGAACGACACCTTTGGGGAATTATTTTATTTACCCCTGATGGAAAAAGGGATGTTATAAGTTTAACTAGTTAGTATATATGTGTGTAATGCCTATCTATGCCCTAATACCACCTAAACTGGTAGAACGATTTCGATGATAATTGTTTTTGCTTGAAAGTTTCAAGATGGTTTTAAGCTACATTATAGAAAGGTATCGTCAGGAGTTACTATTTTTTGTCAGTTTTATGATTACTTATGTTAAGGTGGTGATAAAATTAATTGCAGTTAAGAATTTAAACCTTAGCTCAAAGCTAAAATAGGCATAACCCAGAGTCATACAAACACCGCTCCATCAACTGCTTATTGATGTAATTGGCATCGTAAATCTGAAACGAATATACCGATTTCTAAGCTAGGAAACTCGTGTTATCAAAATGGTTCTTAGATACGCTAATGCAGCTTTCGTCGGGAGATTTAGATTTATTATTAAATCCTGATATTATATAAAAACTATTACGATATCGTTTACTTTTGAACAAAAATCCGCATCGATATTGGTCAATCCGTTCAAAATTTATGTTGCCACAGATATACAGACACGTCAAACTTATAACACCCTTCTTCTATCAGGTGCTACAAATGAGTGTTTATTATATTCATTTAGGTATTTACATTAGGATTTATGTGTGTCAGTATTGTTAACTAGCAACCATAATACAGACCATAATACATAATACATAGTCCCCGTGTTGGTACGGGCTCCTTTGCAGAATAGACCATCTGCCTTCCTGCCAGGCAGCTCGTAAAAGGCGAGCATAGGCTTACCGTCACTAACACCGTAACATCTGACTAGGTGGTAGAGTTTCGCAGCGACTCGCCCGGATTGGTACCATCGCCTTACCTATTCCTGCCGCCATAACGTCGTGACATGTTCCTATTTGGAGGGTAAGGTAGCCGGTAAACTTATTTTTGCTCGAGGCCTAACATCCCGGCATCAGGTTAGCAACGCACCGTGGTATAGGTCTTTGGTGTCTCTAGGCGGTGTGTATTTCTTGCCATCAGGAATTCCGTCTACTTCTTTGCCTCCCAATATCATAAAAAAACATGTAATTCTTACTTTGGGGTTAGATCTATTTGTGTAATTTTTCCGAGATTAAAGTAAGATGGAGCTTCTGGTGGCGTAATGGATGCGAATATGAATCATCGTATCCGTTGTCTATATACCTAGTAGCCCACTATAGCATCTTACCATTAGAAGATCCGTATGCTTATTAACTGTCACAGGATTAAAAAAATCTTAACTAGTAGATTTTGACCGCCTCGTTGGTCAAGCGGCTAACGTGCACGCCTGGCTACACCTATCATAAGCGAGGCTCGGGTTCGATTCCCAACGGGGACAGGCATTTGTGTGATGAACATTTAGATGTCTGCATTTCCGGGTCTGGGTGCTCATTAAATTTATTCTGGTATCTATTTATGTATTACTGTGTACTCGAATCGTTAACTAACACCCATAACACAAACATATAATTTGTTTACTTTGGGGTTAGATTCAATTTGTATAACTTGTTCAGGGATATTTATTTATTCTTATAATTTAAATCTTAGTACTTATGTACTTATGTAAATTTATATTTAGATCATTCCAGGCAAAATGTAGTCATTATTGTTAAGCCTAAATAAAACTCACTAATTTTGTTATTTCCAGCTCAAGAGACAGTATACTTCCACACCTAAACCTCAGCTCAGCACTCACATGCAGACTTATCGGTGGCCTAAGTAGAGAACAGAAAATGATATGCCATGAATCTCCTGATACCGCAACCGTTGCTTTTGAAGGCTTGCAGCTAGCAATTAAGGAATGTCAGCACCAGTTTCGATGGCACAGGTGGAACTGTTCCAGTTTGATCTCAAAAAGCTCTAATCCACATTCCAGTGCCATAATGAAAAGAGGTAAGAATAAACTTTTGATGCCTTTTGAATCCCCAGACGTAAAAACCCTATTAACCCTTGTACTATAATTAATCTGACCTGTGTGTCTATCTGTTTGTGGTAACTCAGCGTCTAAGATACTGGACCGATTTTGAAACAGTCTTTTTCAGTAGAAAGCTGACGTGATCGAGGCGGTTCTTAGCTATACTATACTGTCCAAACTTTGTAAACACTTCAAATACCCATTTCGTTTATTCATCTTCTTATTTGGGTATTTGGTTGCCAGTAACTCCAAAACAATAAACGTTAAAATAAATTGATTTTTAGCTGTTTATCCCATTCTATGACGTGAAACTGGTTAGCTTTAACGATACATAAAGCACATAAATTCAATAAATAGTACAATTAGAATTTAAAAGTGTGAAAATCCATACTTATCCATTTACCCAGAGCACGGTGATGTAATCCCAGACATTCAGTTGATCAACAATCATAAAAACAGTCATCGACTTTGGTTGGACATTCAGTTACACATTATGTGCATATTAAAAAAATGGGTATTTCCAATTTCTTAACAAAAATAGTGTAGCTTAGGATTGGATATGTGCACGGTTGGCGATAGGCTTCCCATTTTTTTTTGAATGACTAATTTGTTGCTAATCTTACGAATTTTTACAACTTCACCGAACTTTGTTGGCCGAGCAGAGTGCTCAGCCCAAAAGCTTCCCATCTATCACATTGTGAGACTTAGTATCTTCGGCTAGTCGTGGGTGCCATGATGGGTGTCTGCCTACCTCTTCGGAGATATAGGCGTGAAGATGCTTTAAGAAAACATAAAGTCGAATTGAGAATCCCTATTTCGGAGTCGGTTAAAATTGTGCTATTCTTCATACACAATGTTAGTTACAACTTATCTCCAAACTCGCTGGTTTGGAGATAAGTTGTAACTAACATTGTGTTTTCATGATTTTTTATGGTCAAACATAGAGAACAACCACTTGGCGTCCTTGATGATAAGAGATAACCGCGGCCTAAAGAGACCATAGATGTTGTAGGTGCGTGACTGAGCCATGCCCGATGTGTTATCATACTCTCCGGATCGGAACATGGCATTGTCATTATGGGACAAGAATAGGGAAGGCATGGATCTCTACCCGGGTATGCTGCTGCATACCACTCTACCGCCAAGGGTTTTGCTGGTAATCAATGACTCGTTGCGCCTATGCTTGCCGCTTACGAGCTGCTTGGCAAAACGGCCATTGATCTACTTCACAGAAGACCGGGGCCAACACGGGGATATTTCGTGATGTGTTTGGTTTTTTCCAGAACTGTAGGATAATTGTACATAAGATTTTAGAAGGCGTATGTTTTCAATGTAAATGAAATTTATTGCAAAAAGTAAAAATATTTGACTAAAATATTTAAACGGCAATTAATTTGATTAAACACTGAACTTTGCGTAATAAAAATAAAATATTTTTGTACACGATTAGGCGACATTATCGTGAATAATTAGGATTTCTTCAAAGGAAGATTACATGAGCTTTTTCTCGACCCCCTCCGCCCCTCGAATACTTTGCTTAATTAGTGGACGCCTCCCAAAGTAAATATATCATAGTTAATAACTATTGAGATATAGTCATAACAGGGCAACAAAATTGTTATAGGTATTTCGAATATTCGAAATATGAAGACAGTAATTCGGTATGAAACTTAAAATATAACATCAAGTCTTAACGGATATCCACATTGTTCATGCTATCCTAGTTCAGGTTTCACGCCTTTACATCAAACAATTCACGCTTTCATGTCAAACAATTCACGCTTATTTGTCAAACAATTCACCCATTTCTCAAACAATTTATTCATCCCCTAGAAACAATTCATTCGTTTTCCAAACAACCGTCGCCCCGGTAACAAAAATTTCTCATAAATAACAAAAAGCAATAATTCTCCAACTCGAAATACACGTACATGCGTCGAAACAGCGATTGCTTAATTATGCAAAGAAATAAAAACTTCAAACCCATAATAAATATACTTATTTATTTATGTACCTTTGTCGCAAATGGTGGGCTGCCAATTACTTTGTAGCCTTCATTCAGTGTCCGTAGGTGGTAGCAATTAACGACATAACCTTAAACCAGTTTTCAAGTGATTCCATATACAATTTTATTAAAATAAATGCAACTTAACTTTCAAACCAATCGCGATCGGCCATTATGAACCGAATTTATTACGAAGAAAAATTATACACGCGTATTAAGACCTACCGGACGGTTTGGCCGCATTATGTTGGTATTACCTCGTAAGTCTTTACGTCTGTATGTCTGGGTGTGAAAGGCTTTGTGGATCCCATTTTTTCACAACCATCGCACACGTTGACGAGGATATTTACGAGCATGGAAGATGGGAGACTACAAATAATAAGTTGATTCTACGTTGCCAGGTGGGGTCGCTCCTCCGGCCGCGATTTCACGCTACGTGTGGGTCCGACCCCGCCCGCTCCCCGCTGGCCCTACCAATTAATATTTTACTGAGATTGTCATGACCAAGCTGTCTGTTCAAATTCTTCGTTAACCCTCACAATATATGTTAGTATTATAATCTTGGATTCGGAAAATGGGTATCTATCGTAAATAGGATGAATAAAAATTTTCAAACAATAATTATGATTATTATGTTGAATTAAACACATGAATCTGAAAATTAATTTTCATTCATCACAGATTTTCATAGGACTTCCATCTACAGACACCTTATTCCTATATAGCATCGCGACGCATCTCCTGAGTGAAAAGTAGGATCTAGTAAGGCTGCGTTGTCACTTTGAAACCGGGAAAGCATGACACTACGGTGACGACACTAATGTCATGCTGAATGTTATGTTATGATTGAAAAATTATACAATAAAATCTTACGAAGAAAAAACCAGCATGTTTTCAGCACCTCTTAATAGGCTAAAGTGAATTGATTTACATTTGAATCATCAATATCGGTCTATGCGTTTGGTTTCTACAACACCACATAGGAACAAACATACACATACCGACAAACATTACATGCATAGACTGCGGAACACCCTTACCCTTCTTTCCATCGCGCAGTGGAGTAAAAAGATCTTATACATTCAAAGTAGGTACCTCTTACAATGCTTAAGCACAAGCACAAGTGCTTTCCTACTAGCCGGTTTAAAGGCTAGCGCTTCTAATCTTGTAGTAAGCTTGGTTGCCAGTACGAAAAAAATATTAATTGAAAAAAAAATCTTCTTCATATTCATCTTCTTCTTCTTCATCTTCACGCCCATATCCTCGAAGAGGTATGCAGAGGTATAACCAAGGCACCCACGACTAGCCGAAGACACTAAGTCCCACAATGTGATAGGTGGCAAGCCTATCGCCAACCAGGCACATTTTCAATCCCGACCAACATTTTTTTTGTTAATTAGAAAATTGGAAAAATCCAATTTTATTTATGTTGGCCGACTCGGGATTCGAACCCGGGACCTCATGCAGTCAAGTCCAACACCCGGACCGCTAGACCACAGAGGCGCTAATAAATTGTATATAAAACCTTGGGTAATGCCTAGGTTGTTATAATGAATTAAGTGATACTAACATATTCTACTAGATTTTGGCCCTGGTAACATGTATTACACGGATCTAGATCTTTTAAAACATACTTCAGACGCCAGTTTTCTTTGCGTTTGTTTTAACAAACTTGCTACTTTTATGTCTTCAAAAATATATACATATTATCTTTATGAAATTAAATTGTAGAGAGCAGTAATAATTACGAGTATTTAAGTTATGTTATGCTACGTAAATGTCTTACCTACGATCTTACCTTTTATCATCTATAAAACTATTCAATTCACTTGCACAAATTTTCATTATCTGTCAGAAAAAAAAATCAAATCCTTACTTATTAGACCGCAATATTTTCTCGATAGCAAAAAAAAAAAATTTTTTTTTGAAAATGTTGTGTAATTATAGACACAACATTTTCGAGAAAAATTAGTATTGACATTATTAATATTTATTTTGTAATATAGTCCTGTTGTCTGAATATTCACCAGGCGAACTTTTTGTCTGACAGCTAATAACAGCTTGTATAAAAAATAGAGTGTTTATTATTTTTTTTTACCTTATTCGAAATCAAACATGAATAATTATTAACTTTTATTGGTGTTAAAGTGCTGTGCAGCTTACTTACTTACTTGCCCAGGTAAGGATCCAAAGCCTTACCTATTCTTGCTGTATTAAGGTAAAAATTATTTTGCGATTTTTCTTATAATTCACAAGTGGAAGCTTGTCAGTTAATTACTCCACGTGAATTACGTGTAATTACTCCATGTAAGCAAAACAAGAATTTGGAAGCTATCCGAGCCTTTTAAATTTGAAACAATTCGACGATTCGATTACTACTAACAACAATTGATTTCTGAAAACTATTTGGTAATTCAATTTAAAAGTTAAGATGTCTTCTTTAACTGTAGGCCAGTTCTTAAATTTAATTCATTGATGTTAATGATAAAATCGTCTTTTGTAAATACACTATTGTAAGCTGTTAGTATAAGTAATACTCCGTAACATCACCTTCCGGTGCTCAGAGCCCCGATTAAATTTGAAAACAGTAAAAAAATAGCGTATCTAAACACTTAACATCTTTCTTAACTCAACCATTGTTGAAGCAAAGAATTGAGACGTCGATGAAAAAAGGGAACAAATCGAGAGGCATTTAAATAGGATAATAGCGATCAATGATTGTCGAAGAAAGATAATAATGTGGACGCACGTTTTTTCTGCCGATCGACACATTCATGCTGGACATATAACATTTTGGACGGATCGCAGATTTGTTCCGCTTCCCTTCTAGCCGGAGAGATGGTTACGATTTTTAAAGGTATAATATAGAGAACAAGCAGGTGGCTGTTTTTAGATTAACAAACATGCGTGCAAATTTAATTGATTAGTAAAATTTGTTTAGTAGAAAATCACCCTGTGGGCGATGGTGTTGTCACTTTCAGATTCCAACAAAACACAAGAGAATGTTACTAGCTTCATTTGCAAAATACAACATTTTAATCTTTGGTGGCTATAGATGTAACAGGGTTGTTCAGAAAAGATGAATTTGATATTGTAATGACGAAAACATTGAACAGTAACCGTCACAAGTTTGGAGAAGTTTCAAAATTAAAATGCTTGGGATGGTCTTTAAGCTAGACAATCCAAGACCATATTATATCACCATACCTATGACATCCTCTAATTTCGTCAATGTTTGGGCATGATTCCCAATTAGTTTGAATTTTGGAGTCATAGTGCACAATATAACAGAGAGAATTCATGCAGCGCTATGTAATTTATTAAAAACAGTAGATGTGGACATAATCAGTCAGGACGTTTATAGACGGATGGAAAATCTACTATATCACTTACAAAATTTTGCCTTAAAGTTCTCGTAAGCTCTTAGACTATAATTACGTCGTTAACGCTTTTGTTGAACGTGACAAACACTCAAAAGATAATTTAGACTAATGAGAACATTGTCGGGAAAGGCTGGTGATGTTTAGATTATAGGCATGTTGAACCTGAGAGTATGGCTATAGTCTGAGGGTGGTAACATGGCGGATGATATGAATCTGACGACGCCGCAGCGCACGTGACACGAATACAAGCGAATGTGTCATAAAAATGACGTTTATTAACGTCTTATATCAACCACGTGTTCGGAGGTGACGAAGTGCGACGAAAAAGTATGATTATGATCTGCAAAAAAGAAGCGTCGTTATGAGTCGCTTTATCTGACGTCTCGTCGTGGGAATATGATTCTATTTAAAATTTATTATTTCGCTATAAAAGTTTATTGACATTTGTTTCGGTTTATATCACTTTATATCACGTTATATCACTACACGGGATCCGATGACTCCGTTCCATGGCCAGACTTAAATCTTTTTGTAACAGGTGAAAGTTTTCGTAATCTTTAGCGTATGCTTTATGTATTCGTAGATCTACTATGAAATTTGAATCATCCCTCGATAAACTATACAATCTGAATGTAACTCCCTAATAACGATATTAAATGTTTGTGTTATGGCTGTTAGTCAATGATACTAATAAATAGAAATACTTAAATAAATACCAGGTTCAATTTAACAAACATTTTATTATACAAATTAATTTACAAGTGTCACCCCCATCGGGAATCGAACTTAAGTCTCACAGTTGGTCGGTGAAGCTAGGCGTGTAGGCTAGCACCTTGACCAAAGAGGCGGTCAAACTTGGCTAAAAAAGTATGATGTGGCAAAAGGTGTAATTAAATAGGATATGGATTATAATTACTACATCCTATTAGCTTCGAAGCTTACTTTAAGGCTGGGTCAGCTTACAAAATTTGTCTAGTTAAATTATTTAAAATAATAAAATTAATCATAGCCGAGTCAGTCAATAGAAAAGGAATCAGGAGCGAGAAGGACGTGTTGAAATGTCTCAATGCTGTCTCGACCTAATGGCCATGATAATATCTTCCTCGGTGTGTTACCAAATCGTGCTTTTACAGATGCCCCTCAACTGTGAGAAAAAACACAAAAGGCCTATAAAAATATGAATTTATCCAAAGCACTCTAAGAGGAACTCTTTGGACGTGACATGGAGTGATTTTTTGTGTTGTATCTCCGTCCCTATTGGATTATGAAGAAGGCTTTTAGGAGTTAATTAACTCGAGAACAGTGATGTGGCAAAATTACAAAAGGCCTTTGAACGAAAACAATAATAATGCTGTTTTAATTTATATTGGTTGTAAGCATATATTTTGGTAAGAAAAAAATGTTTTAAGGCAGAAAATTAATTTCCTGTGACGAAATGGAATCTTATGTCCTTTTTTTATAGTCAAGAACTTTGTAAAAAAACTTAGCCCACCTGATGGAAACTGGAGAAAGGACCGTGCACCAAACTGGAAAATGCCTTTTCAACACCTTGGAGACACTCAAATAATATTTCATTTCGAGAGAAGTAACAGGTACAACAAATACGCCATTTATTAAAAGAAGATAAACTTTTTCCGTACTTCTCAATTCTTGTTTATCTTAAAAGTCCCTTTGCTTTAATACCTTTTTTTTATGATATTGGAAGTCAAACAAGCAGACGGATTTCCTGATGTTAAGAAATTCACGCCGCCTAGAGACACCAAAGGTAGTAATGGTGCGTTGCTAACCTGAGGGATGTTAGGCCTCGAGCAAAAGTAAGTTTACCGGCTACCTTACCCTCCGAACCGGAACACGTCATGACGTTATGGCGGCAGGAATAGGTAAGGCAGTACCAATCCGGACGAGTCGCTGCTAAACTCTACCACCTAGTCAGATGTCACGGTGTTAGTGACGGTGAACCCATGCTCGCCTTTTACGAGCTGCCTGGCAAAGAAGGCAGATGGTCTATTCTGCAAAGGAGCCCGGACCAACACGGGGAAAAAAATACCTAATTGTTCTCTCGTAATGCAAAAAATAAGGCGCAAAAGTTTGCACTGGAAATTAAAATATGACCTTCATTTAGTTTAAAATACACAGTTACAATTACATTTTTTTTAAAATGCAACAAGTTATTATATTTTAAACTTGTTTTACGAAAAAAAATTAAGGAAACCTTAAACCTGTAATTTGAGATGTGTAAACAAAAAATATTTTGGTCAAGTCAACGCTAAACGACCTCATCACCAAGATCCTACCCTAAGCCGAGGTCTCACAGGAGACACCCTTACAGAGAGGGGTCCCAGGCCCCACCCATACTTCAATCTCTGGCTGAGCACTCAGCTCTCCCACTAGCCCGATGACGTTGTAAAAGTCTTTAGACATACACAACGGTAAACATTTCGAAAAACAACTTTTACTTAGCAATCGTTTAAACATCCTGTATAAAATCAGATTTCTTAAGCAACAAAAGGGCTTCAAAATATTTTTATTACGCATATCAAGTTATAATTGTTCATTTCAAAAGCAACCAACCTCAAATTTTATAGACGTGTTAAAACGTTTTCTTATTTATATACTCTCGCTAATTAAGGTGGCACCTCCCTTATTCTTTAGTTTCTTATTACTTTGGGTTCATACTTATTTAGAGAGGTTTATAAAGAGAATTTATATTTTCATACTAGTTTAAAGTTTTTAGTTTAAGCGGAGTTCCTGATGTCAAGAGTATGTATACTACATCCAAATGCTTTGACAAACTGAAGAACTGTAGGATAAATTGCTACCCAACCTTCCAAATTGCAACACCACAATGGGTTATTTAAATAGCTGGTTTATTCAAATAAATATGCATTCAGCCAAACTAGGTGGACTGCTGATAGGTAAAACCTTACCTTTTGTACTTTTTGTCATTATTAGATAAGATATCTATGCTTGTCGGTATCGTGTGCCGGTTTAGGAGCTCTGGTTGTCGCTAAACTTATTTATGCAAGAAGCTCAATGCTGCATTTTTGGTGTAATTCTCTAATCAAAAAGTACTCGTGTTTGTTTACCTTCCTACAATATAAAAAGTAAAGTCAGGCTGGAGTTTTGGCGCCATCGAGAGAAAAGATGGTCGAAGTTTTTTTCATAATTATTAAATTTCGTGTTAATATTGAGTGAAATTAGTCAATTTTGGTGGCATTTTGTACAATTTTGTTCAGTGAAAGTGCACAAATGAAATAATCATGAAGAAATTAGCGTATCGTATATTTTCTCGTTGCCGCCAAAACTCATTACATGAGCTTGTGTAAAAAGGCCACCGTTTTACCCAAGAGTCTGACATGACTTACTGACGACTTATGACTGATGACTAATTGAAATTAATTGAAATTGATATAAAATTTGATGCAAATTACTACTTGACTAATGGCTAAATACTAACGTCAAGGGCAAAACCTAAAGAAAAAAAAAGTCAGACTGAAATATTAAATTGGAAAATCAAATATGAATGTTACTCATAATAACAAAAGTTTGATATATTTTATGCAATAAAAACCAAAATCTGCTAGGGAGGTCTCAAAATAATCAATTTATTCTGATATATCTTAAACATATTCAACCTGCTTCTACATACTGAATACCTTATTGAAATCAAAAGAAAGAAACACGTGCTCATTTTTGGCACCAGATTTATTACCGAGTGTGGTGGAAGCGAGAATCTTCGCTAAAAACTATTTAAAATAACAAAATACCGAATCATAAATTATAAAGATACGCCATAGTATATTCGACGAAAACGCAGCGGTCGTGCACATTAAAAACGATGTAATACAGTGTGGAAAAAGTCGACCACCGCTAGTGGGAGACGGAAAAACTCATCAGTATGCACATCTCATTAAATAAATGTCTTACAACCATACATATTTAAATACAGACGATGAAAATAAAATACTCAATATGATAATTGAAATTTGTATTAAACTTAGAGGCGCTGGCAATTTTTTTTGCTAACTGGCGCCGAGTTGCCACATATGGCCTGAATGGAGATTTGCCAATTTAATCCAACGTTTAAAGAAACATCTCCAAGGTACTCTAATAACGTGTTCTAGTCTCGATGGTTACTAGTTTTTGCCATTACAAGTTTTGCGATATCCAATTACATCCATGGAATTATAAAAAAAAACAGTTATACAAAGTACATGATATAAACGATTGTATATGCAATACAAAACTCATTATGCAGTTCAATATACTGCATAATACATAAACAAAATTTGCAAGTATAAAACTTCGAATAGCCTAATACGAAGATGGCTTTTTGGAAATAATTACGTACGTCATGCATTATTAAAGAATGCTCAAAGCAAGAAGTTAACAGTCCCAAGTGTAAGGAAAGAATTCAAAATCTGTCACCCTATTGAAATTCAAAGGGGAAATTTTGGAGCGATCGGGTGAAAAACCATAAAACGAATGTATAAAATTTAGCCAAGGCGTCTAAGGAATTGGAATCAATTTGATATACGAAGCGAAAATGTTCGGTTTGCATGGTTTTACACAAATATTAATGAACTTGTTAGAAAACTAAGGACGTTGGACCTGAATTTCTAAACTTACTTACATTTTTACATACATTTTTGTTTTTACGTAATGACCATTTTGGTTATTTCGCAGACTAAATGAGTTCATTGAAAAGCTATCCAGTTGAGTTGGTTTCTTCACGTTTTAATTTTATTAATGTATTTTCGAGATTTGTAAGAAATGTCTTTTACATTTTCTACACTAAAATGATGACTTTATTTTGAATTGAGGTTTCATTTGTTTTATCCTAAGGCTTTTATAATTTTAGCTTTTTTGAAAATTCGAAATAAACATTCTCCTCTTAAACACACACACATAGAGAAATAGAGACACACATCTTTACTATTTTAAGCTGCTGTTTTAATGTTATTTACATTTTTGTTACCTAGTGTGAAGACCTTAATCAAAATTCTGTTTCTTTAATCAATATTATAATAAAATATATTTGTTATTTGGTTACGCAATATTGAAGTGACTTTTAGGGAATCATAACAATAATTAAAAACCAATTCCTTGATTTTAATGATTTTTTGACATCAACAATTTGGTCGCTCTGTATTCTAGCGGTTCAACAAAAAGAAAATTGAGTTTTTGTAAATTTATAATAAAAAAAAACGTTGCTCGGGATTGGATATGTGCCCGGTTGGCGATAGGCTTGCCACCTATCACATTGTGGGACTTAGTGTCTTCGGCTAGTCGTGGGTGCCTGGTTGTGCCTCTGCCTACCTCTTCGAATAATGGGCGTGAAGATACTTACTTACTTTGGCTTGGCTTACTTTACTAATTTGGCTATGTATCGTTTGTAATGACAGTGAGTTTAGATTCGTATTCTTTGATATTAGGTAAGCTAAAGTTTTTGTCGTTTCTATGTTTTTTCTTCTTACTCCGGATGTCTGAAAAAGTAAGTAGGTAGACAAGTAGACAGAGTCGGTAGGTAATCGAGGGGTAAATAATCCACGGTGATATTCCATTATCCAATTGTTAGTTTCCATTCTAAAATACTACAGGTGTAGCATGAAGTACATGACATCTCGTCTTTTGAGTAGACAAATTTGATCAATTTGGTTAAATCATTGCGGGTAGATAATATTAGGCTACTGCTAACTGGGTCATTTTTGCTATCGTATTGTGAAAAGTATCTTCACACCCATATCCCCGAAAAGGTAGGCAGAGGTACAACCAAGGCACCCACGACTAGCCGAAGACACGAAGTCCCACAATGTGATAGGTGGCAAGCCTATCACCAACCGGGCACATTTCCAATCCCGACCAACATTTTTCTTAATTAGAAAATTGGAAAAATCCAATTTTATTTTTGTTGGCCGACCCGGGATTCGAACCCGGGACCTCATGCAATCAAGTCCAACACCCGGACCGCTAGACCACACAGGCGAATGTTTCGTATGTTGAAAATTTTGAAAGAAAAGTCTACTATCTTTTTTAACACAACGATAAGGTTTTCGTCCATTTAACTTTACGGCCAATCTCAAAGATAGGTCTACTAGATTTTTATTTGTAAATTATTTTTGTTTCTATTAATTATAAATAACAGTAGTTAGCTGGTATTTTATTTATAGTAGCCCTAAATCTTACTTTAGATAGTTCATTAAAATCAGTCGTTAATATAAAAACGTATCTCTTATAGTATAACCACGTATATCTATATTTGAGAGAAAGAGGAAAAAGTTCCTATACTAGAGTATGATAGACATAACCCGTGAAAACTGACCAATTTTATTTAGTAGCCATTTCTACTTTCAAATCCTATGATATGTATGACGCTAGAGCGACAATCCCGTGTTGTATTGGTCCGGGCTCCTTTGTATAATAGACCATCTGCCTTCCTACCAGGCAGCTCATAAAAGGCGAACATAGACTTACCGTCACTAACACCGCGACATCTGACTAGGTGGTAGAGTTTCGCAGTAACTCACCCGGATTTGTCCCACCGCCTTACCTATTCCTGCCACCATAACGTCATTACGTGTTCCGGTTTTTAGGGTAAGGTAGCAAGTAAACTCTCAGCCTAAAGCCTCAGGTTGGCAACGCACCATTACCACCTTTGGTGTCTCTAGGCGGCGGGAATTTCTTATTATCAGGAAATCTGTCTTCTTGTTTCCTTCCAATATCATAAAAAAAAGATAAAATACACAATCACAATTTAATTTTAACTTACATAAAAGGTAAATCAAATGCTTTACATTTAATACTATGTAGCTGATTTAATAGACATTTCAAACAAATACAAATAAGTTCAAAGTCAGTACCAAAACCGTACTTGGTCGCCAGTCACTCGAAATCATCAAAATCGATCAGCCGATCGAGCTATAAATCGAAACATATCGATTCTATCACGTCTCCAGCGATCGACAAATATAAATTTGTCACTACTCACACGGAAAACCTGAAGCGGGTTGGGTTTATAAATAAACAATAGCTATGCCCTATTTGGATGGGATACCATAACATTTGTTAGGACTGTCAATTCGTATGATAGCGAACAACCCCGTTTGTACATTCAAAAACCATGTCAGATATGTCCTGATATAACAGTCATCTAGTGATAAAATAAATTCTATCGGTACAGGGAAGTATTCAGTTAACCAAGTTCACTGATTTGCACACAGATATGGATTTATTTAAAGTATCTTCACGCCCATATCCCCAAGAGGTAGGCAGGGGCACAACCAGGGCACCCACAACTAGCCGAAGATACTAAATCCCACAATGTGATAGGTATCAAGCCAACCGGGCACATATCCTATCCCGAGCAACATTTTTTTTATTAGAAAATTGGAAAAACCCAATTTTCTTTTTGTTGCCCGACCCGGGATTCGAACCCGGGACCTCGAGCAGTCAAGTCCAACTACTGAACCGCTACACCGCAGAGGCGATTGGATTTATTTACAAGGAATTATCAACCGCATCTTTACACTAAAAAAACGACGGGTTGCACTCCGGGAGTGCCGGCATAAGTGAAAACTTGAATATTAACGTTGTGCATTTTTGATATTTTGGAATGGTTAGGGAATAATTTTGCACGAATTGCTTTAATTATCAGTATGAAATGACTATCATTTATGTGGTAGAATACAATGTTCATTTATTGCGCTATCGTACACAAACATGACAACACGAAAATTAGCGCAAGCGCCCTGCGCCGTCTTACGATTATATGATCAGGTCACGTGTCCTGACGCGAGTTTAGAAATTTTTACCCATCCCAAAAAAGTGCATAACTCCGTTAAAGAAGTTTTTAATTCAAAAAAATATAACCACAAAATTTTTATTACTTGTTACACAAAAAGTGACTTTTGAACCTGTAACCGAACTAAGTTTTGTTAATTGAAGTCAAAGTTCATAGCTATTCAAAGTAAGAACAAATCATTTTAAAAGCATTAAAACAAAGAAGTACTTAATAAATGTTTGATTTAGTCATTACTAGCTGCCCGCCCTCGATCGCTTCGGTTATCCTATTAATATTACAAATGCGAAAGTTTGTAAGTATGGATGTATGGATGTTTGTTACTCTTTCACGCTCGAATGGCTGAACGGATTTGTCTGAAATTTGGAAGATAGATAGATTGTGTCCTGGATTAACATATAGGCTATTTTTAATCCCGATCGCACACCGGGTTTCTGTGAAAACGCGGGCGAAGCCGCAGGTAGCAGCTAGTTCAAGAATAAAAATCCTACTAATATTATAAATGCGAAAGTTTGTTAGTATGTCTGGATGTCAGGATGTCAGTATGGATGGATGCAGTAGGCGCGCATGTCTTTGCTACGCTTCAACGATATTTAATTTTGCGCCCGGAGATTTTAACTTTTTGATAACTCATTAGTTGTTAATTATTTTCTGATAGTGTAAAAGATCTAAATTACACGCATATCGTATCTAACAGATTTATTTGATTAAGGGTTAATACTGTATTGTACAAAATATGTTCTAAGGTAACCCTTCATTTTACTGTTTTAAGTAAACGCAAAAACGGTTATTGTGGGTTATTCTTTAAAGATAGATATACCACCGCTTACTTTTTTTGAGATCTATCGAAGAGGAAAAATCCCACCATACATTGTTCGTTGGTTTGTACAAAACATAAACTTACTATACATTAAAACCTTCCTTAATTGTTCTATCTATTGTTGAAAACCGAAAGAAAATCCATTCAGTACTTTTCGAGTAAATCGCGAACAGACAGACAGACGCGGCGGGTGATTTTGTTTTATAATATGTATTGATTAAAAAGCTGGTTTTGTTTGCAGTAGCTAGGTACGTGCGTGAATTTGATTAAATACTTTATTTTAGTAAGTAAATAATAAAAATTATTGTACTGGCTACTAAGACAAAATAAACATAGTGTATATTGTTTCTTTATTATAGACAAAATTTAATTTATCATAACTGTAGTTCAGTTATTTACAAAGAAAACAATGCATCAGCGTAAAATAATTACAACTTTTGTATAAACTTTCAACCCCCTTAAAGTCCTTTAAGGATTTATTTTTAGAAACAAGGGGTTAGTACTTAAATTTTCGATAATACGCAATTTTATCAAAATTTGTGCCGCAGTTTAGACGTAAAAGCGTAACAAGCAAATAAACAGATTAACGTTCGCAGTTATATTATAGGGTTTTGAACTAGTTGGCGACTCTCCTGTTGATAAAAAGACAATCACATGTCTAAATCTTTCGTTTGCACTACTTTCCAGCTCGTAACATGAAGTAGGCAAGCACTTACGTTATATCGTTAGTTATAAGTAAGGCGGTACTTCAGTATGTAACGCATATACTTGTATTTGACCCCTTTATAATGTTTTCGTTTGTTATTACTTTGTGCTTTTTATAGGGATCGCTAATCTACGTTACTTACTGTACCAGTCAGAGGGTACACAGCACTCTATGCGCCTTCTTCTTAATGTTCAAATAATTAGTTCACAAGTTTTGCTTTTTACAACCGACTAAGATTTGTAGCAAAGAAGAGGCCTCTGTCTTTCAAAAATTACTCAGTGTACCAAAATATTAAGTATTCCATTCCTTTCGTAGTCACTAAATCTATAGCTATATCATATCTTCTTGTGTAAAAAAATACTTTCTTAGTTACTACTTAATTGTTATTTCCTTGGTTGTCGCTAACGATGAAACGATTTCTATAAATAATGTTCTTAGCAGGGAAATTATGTGAATTTATAATTCAAAAATAATACTCAGAGTTAAGGAAGGACAACGTCTGTCGGGTCAGCTAATCTTTTACATATAAAATAAATACCTATTTTCCTAGGTCACCGCAACGATGGTACTATTGCGTTAATTTTTTTGGTTGTGTTAATTATTGTCAAAAGGTTCCTATTAGAGACAAAACTTAGCGGAACGTTGTAAAATTTCCAAGTTCAGTATTCATAGCTAAGACAGAGCAACGGGTCATCTGTATATTAATACGTTATGCCAAAATTTTGGACCCCTTTTTACGAAAATTACGAGGACGCAGGAGCATAAAATTCGGCACACTTATAGTTTATGTATAGGAGAAGTGCAGAACGCTAATATTTTCCAATAATAATGCTTATAAAGTACATTAAATCAATGAATAAAACATTACCCACACTACCACGCATTTAACACACACAAACAAATATATTGATGATACTGATAAAAGATCACAGATGGCGTACTAACTATTCAGGAAACAAAGTAGTTGGTCTTAAGAAATGAAGATGGCGTTCTTATCAACAAGATATTAAAATTTATTATGGTCGAATTTCGACCACTGGGCGACCACTAGTATTTATAACTAAGAAAGAACAACGGGTCATCTAGTTTAATATATTAATCGAAATTGACAAATAATTTAGTATTATAAAAGGATATCTTTTATAATACTCGATTTAGATCTGATTTTAACAACCTCATTTCTAGAATGCCACTGTATCTTGTGGATGTATCTGTCATACATAAAATATGCTTTCGAGCGAACCGCGTCGATATTGTGGAACGCGGAACGCTCGCGATCTCCATTTATCTATTTTATTGCAATAAATTAAGTACGGAGTCCATTCTAGATGCGAAGATAAGCTATTGGCCTCAAACAATGTAATCATTTTACCATAAATAGGATGATAGGCGATTTGCATTTGAGTTAGGTCGGGATAGTCGCTCCTTGGTTAATTGTGTTCTGTCTTCTTACTTTAATAATGTGTTATTCTTGCTATTTCATTGTCCTGACTAGATAGACTTTAATGCGATTTTAAATACTATTTTATTGGATAATTAAAGGGATCCGACCGGGTGTTCGGAGGATATCTTAGCAATTATTTATTTTTCAGTGGTAGTAATTCTGCTGTTCACAAACTAAACTTATTTTAGATGCATGCTATCTTTTTTAAATGAAACAAAAACAGAAGAGATGGAACATTTTAGACATGTCAGATTAGTCCAAACATGTCGAATTGTAATGTCTTTAATCAATGTTTTCCGAGTGATAAAACGTCTGTAGAAATGACGTGTACAGTCTAATGTGACATCTCTAAAAGTGTTTAACACCATCAGTCTTAAGTTATTTCATTAACGTGTGGTTTTCTCTCTGTATAAAATCAAACATTGCCAAGTATAATTTATAAAATAGGATTTTGCAATTTTATTACAATACTGTAGCCATTAACTTGAAAAAAGTCCTCATTATAAGTAGGTACGTGCTAGTGAATTGGAGTCCTAAATACAAATAAAACAATTGGGCTGTATTAAGTAATTAAACAATTATACATATAATTATTACATAGCATCTTTTTTTAATACAGCTATCTTTGTAGGTACAGTTAGCAAAATAGTCCCACAAGGTGTAAAATTTTTAAGCTTTTTAAAAAATGCCATTTTTTTTAACAGCCAGAGGATTTTTTTTTATTTTTTTGGTGACCCTTGTGACCATCCCTATCAACCCCCTTCCCAGCTACGTAACCTTTTGGGACGCACTGTGTAAATATGGTAACAGCTTTTATATTAAGATCATATAACAGATAATATAAGAATAATATAAGAAGATATAGATAATATAAGAATAAATAAGTTAATTTTGTAGCATTTTGTACAATTTTATTTAGTTAAAGTGCACAAATGTATCGTCTATTTTTAAATGAACTTGCGTCAAGAGGCCTCCGTTTACCCAAGACCCTGACATGACTTTCATTGATGACTTATGACTAATTTTGGATAATTGAAGTTCGATTTTACTAAATCGATTAACTTGATGCAAATTTATACTTGAAGGTAATTACCATAGCTAAAACTAAAACAATGATGGAATCACCATTTTATCGTACCCGCCACATCAGTGGTATCAGTTTTGTGTTCTGGCTTGTAACGGACAAAAGGTCACAAGGTACACAAGAATACAACAGCTTACACAAAGAAGCTATAAATCTCATTTACAGCCCGAATTTTTTTTATGACATGGGAAGGCAAACAAGCAGATGGATTTCCTGATGGTAAGAAATTCACGCCGCCTAGAAACATCAAAGGTGGTAATGGTGCGTTGCCAACCTGAGGCCGGGATGTTGGGCCTCGAGCAAAAGTAAGTTTACCGGCTACCTTACCCTCCAAACCGGAACACGTGATGGCAGGAATAGGTAAGGCAGTGGTACCAATCCGGGTGAGTCGCTGCGAAACTCTACCACCTAGTCAGATGTCTCGGTGTTAGTGACGATAAGGGTAATGAATGTTAAGGAAGCTAGACAGGTTTGTCAGGATCGTGAGATCAGCACTCGATACTCTCTGCCTACCCTGAAGGGACTTGGCGTGAAGATATGCATGTGTATGTATCAGTAATATTAAAAAAAATATTTAAAAATAGTTCTCACGATGCACTCATCGAATTCATGAATGTAAAACGACTAAATGAATTGGATTGTGGCAAGCAATTAAAATGTGGTGTTATCTACCAGATTAGCGGCACTAACTGCACTGTACCTAATTGAAGGGGAGATATACTTGATTAAAATTATGGTATTTTTATTTGATTCCGACTTAAGCCGGAGGTTCGGTTGATTTGGTAGATATGTTACTATCTTTGAATTAAAATGTTAAGAAATTCCCCGTGTTGGTCGGGGCTCCTTTGCAGAATACACCATCCACCTTCCTGCCAGGCAGCTTGTAAAAGGCGAGCATAGTCCTACGGTCACTAACACCGTGACATCCTACTCGAGTTTAGCAACGACTCGCCTGGATTGGTACCACCGCCTTACCTATTCCTGCCACC
>NJDC01000386.1:39814-56909 GCA_002245475.1 Calephelis virginiensis
CTATTTAATTATTTTTACACTTCCGTGGAAAGCCGTTTAGATATTATTATGATAAAATGTAACTTGTCGCAATGCTAAAGTAATAATCAAAAAAAAAAATTGATTTAATATGTGAGTTTAGAATCAGATTAATGGAAAAATAATACAAACTAAACGGAGAGTAATGGTATCATAATGTCGAACGAAGTCGGAAGTGAGTTGTCAATTCAATCGCCCGCTACTGGTTACTCGATATTGCACCAGTATATTTAGTCATAACTAGACGAAAGATGTTGTGGAGAATCTCACCCTGATGTATACCAGCCCCTTGCACATTTTTGCCGAAGTAGCATCAGTGCTCGTTATTTGTCATGTTCCGTCTAGAGCAGTGGTGGGCAAATTACGGCCCTCGGGCCGGATCCGGACCTTGAAAGGTTTTAATCCGGCCCACCGAAGGTTTATTTTAGAAAAAATATGAACCTCCTTAAAAAAATTAATGGTCGAAATGTTAAGACTATTGAAATTTGAACAATTAAGATACTGAATTGATACTTCAAACATATGTATTGCGTATTTCATATGTTAAGACTTCATAAATAGATTTTATTTTATTAAAGATTTGTAAAATAAAAAAAATTGCCTTACTTTATCTGTATACAACGTTTTATAATCGTAATATTTACTGCTATTTTTAGGTGTTTTAATAAACCGGCCCGCCTCAAGCTTAATTATAATTTACTGGTCCGCCACTAGTTTTAACTTAACGGCCCGCGGTCAAAAGAATTTGCCTACCCTTGGTCTAGAGGGTACTGGCAGATATGGCCTAAGATTAAGGCTATAAGATAGCGACGTAGGCGGTGGCAATAACATCTGCGGTGACTATTGGCGACGGTTACTTCTTAGAACCTTTAGGAGATACGTTTGCTTGTTTGTTGTCTGTTGACTTTAAAAAAATTAAGAGGCGGATTAATAATTGTAGAGAGCTCCCTAGGCAAAAGAAATAATGGCGTCCCTGTAGAGGGCGTCTATACCTACTAGGTATTAGTTTGTGACTTTGGATATTTAGGGAAATCTTTAGATCTACTATTTAAACGATTTCGTCGAAATTGATTTGGTAGTTTTGAGAGATAAGTCTGTTAAGTACTTGTATTGTATTTTTTTTTATTCACATCCGAGCCTCTCATAACCTCGCACCCCCAGGCAAGTGCCTAGTTTGCCTTAAGGATAATCCACCACTGCCTATTACTTACCAAATAGCTCAAAATATTGAGTGTAGGATGTCATTACGAACTGCAGATTACAATCCAACACTTCAAAATACACAAATCAGTTTTAAGATAGACAAATGGTTTTTGACTTACATTTAATAATGGATATTTTAACCGAATCCAAAAAGGCGGAGCGTATTAATTTGTTTGTATGTTTTTAGGTGATTACTTTGCTAGCAACTAACAGATTTTGATGGTTCTTTTTTCGAAAGGTAGAATAAGATAAGGTAGAATTTCAGAATTGGTCTTAGGTAGGTACCTATAAATAATATAAAAATCTGACAAACCTTATATAGTACCTAAGTTATTTAAGTATACTTAATAATATGGGATT
This sequence comes from Calephelis virginiensis, assembly GCA_002245475.1. Taxonomy (NCBI): domain Eukaryota; kingdom Metazoa; phylum Arthropoda; class Insecta; order Lepidoptera; family Riodinidae; genus Calephelis; species Calephelis virginiensis. The sequence continues at coordinate 41,396 of NJDC01000386.1, forward strand.
GTTGTTCATCAGATTACAATATCAATTAAAAATCTCTTACACATAGCACATCTTTCTATGCAGGTATTTATTAAATTAGGTACCTACACGTTTAAGTATGTACCTACTGTGTGCACTTTACAACCTAATATTTTTTTGTCTAGGTACTTCCTAAATGACATTTTTTGTCAATGTTAAATTACTGCGGACTAGTATGACAATATTCAAGTTTTTAACAAAAAATTATATTGTGACAAGCTTTAATTTGTAAGGGCTATACCTAGTCAACAGTAAATAAATATTATTCAAGAGTTACCTATCAAAGAAGCACAAACCCGATAGTGTCAGGACACGGTCAGTGATAGGATAGTGTCGGGATATGGTCGGGATAGTAAAACAAGATAATGCCAGGAAGTTTAGAATGCACCGCGATCATCATATCAGCTCTAATGTGTGTATACTAAAAAGAGGCTTAATGGGTTGAAGATGTCAGCTTTAAAATTGAGCTGAGAGTTTTGGCACCATCGAGAGAAAAGATGGTCGAAGTCTTTTTTTTTATAGAAAAGGAGGCAAACGAGCAAGTGGGTCACCTGATGGAAAGTGATCACTTCCGCCCACGGACATCCGCAACACCAGGAGTATCACAAATGCGTTGCTGACCTTTAAGGAATGAGTACGCTCTTTTTTTGAAGGTTCCTAAGTCATAATCGTTTGGGAATACCGCCCTCGGTAACTGATTTCACAAAAGTGTTATACGGGGTAAAAAATGTCTTCGGAATCGCACAGTTGTAGACCGCCACGCATCGAGATGATGGGTATGATACCTTAAGCTCTGATGCGATGTCCGAAGGTGGAAATCAGCGGCTGGAATTAAACCAAACAACTCCTCAGAGCATTCCCCATGATAAATGCGGTAGAGAGCACTGAGTGACCCAACATCTCTACGCAACGCTAAAGTTTTTTCATAATTATTGAATTTCGTGTTTATATTGAGTGAAATTAGTCAATTTTGGTAGCATTTTGTACAATTTTGTTCAGTGAAAGTGCAAAAGTGCAATAATCATAAAGAAATTGGAGTATCGTGTATTTCCTCGTTGTCTCCAAATCTCACTATATGTGCTTGAGTAATAAGGCCACCGCTTATCCCAAGACCCTGACATGACTTATTGACGACTTATGACTAATTATAATCGAATACCGATTTTGGTAAATTTGATGAAAATTTCTGCTTGACTAATGGCAAAATACTAACGTGAATGCCAAAACATATAGATAGAAGAAATTGAGCTGAATCAATGCAACAAATTTACAAGTTACTTAAAGATCACCTTAAAGATTACTTAAAGATCACCTCAAAAAGAAAACCTAGGTATTCTAAAAAGGTACAAACAATATCACGAATTTTCAAATAATCTACTTTCCGTTTAGTTTGCACTTAGTATTAAATAAATAAAAAACAGACGGGTCACACTCCGGGAGTGTCGGCAGAAGTGAAAACTTGAATATTAACGTTGTGCATTTTTGATATTTTGGAATGGTTAGAGAATAATTTTGTACGAATTGCTTTAATTATCAGTATGAAAGTACTATAATTTATGCACAAATATTATTTTCATATCAATAACCTGCGTTTGGCTTGACAAAAAATCGCTAAAGTAAGACCACGTGACGCCTAAGAGCGTCGTCATATTATCTGTACATCGAACATTGCTCGTCTAGACATAAAGCTTATTTTCAAGATGGAACAAATAGAGCAATGTCTGTTGTGTCAATTATTAAACGTATCTGTTATCTGTGAGAATGTAATGGTAGGTATATTGCGGCGTATTATCCATTGCGTATCCTATACTCTTCGGACATCTCTAAGCAATACAAAAACAGCAATGAATCTACGATTTATTTTAGATCTCGGGCCGCGCTTGTGCAGTGCGCCGTCTTACGCCCTGACGATCTGACGCGAATTTAGAAGTTTTTACCCATTCCAAAAAAAGTGCGCAACGCCGATAAAGAAGTTTTCACTTCAAAAATAATGGTGACATTTGACACGTTAGGTATGGGTTTCGACTGTTAAGAATTATTGTTGTAATTATATGTGCGAGCGTTAATTGACTTATAAATTGTGTCCTGGAAACCAGAAAATACATTTTCTTGTAACGAAAACATATTGGTAGCTGGTTCATGAACTAATGACTTGTGAATAATTCACCCTGTGTGCTTAACGACAGATTTACTTTTTCTTACTGCGTGACCTTAAGTGACTAGTGTAGCAGCGGATTAACAATTTATCTTTTTTATGCTTAAACTAGCCGACTCAGCGAACTTCGTAATGCATGGCAGTAACAGTTTAAACGGATTAAAACATTGTTTTTCCCATTTATTCTGGTTTATATTTTCATAAGAACCTTCTGACTTTATCCAACACAACAAAAAAAAATTAGCAAATCCAGATGTGATACGATGACCACGCGAAATGGGTATTCATTTTAATATGTATACATTTATCAGATATGAACGTTTCTTAGGAAAAACAATTTTAAGAAAAAAATAACGGAATGCTGTATAGTTTTTATTTATTTTGTAAATAACTGTTTTAAATCTTGCTTTACGGTTATAATGTGTATGATAATAATTAAGAATTACTTATTAACATTAATAACGTATAGAAGTAAGTAATGTGATATATGTCATATGTACTTAAAGTAAATAAAATAATACATTGATTGGTAACTGGATTTGAACTAGCGGTTTTTTACGCACCCGCGACAATGCGTTGCGGTCACTTTCAAGTGTTTAGTCTTAGTAGCTTACTTGGCAGACAGTCAGCTTCAAGTTTTAACAATTGACTAGGTTTAGGTAAGTAAGTATCGTTCCACCCGTTCAGTTTGTATGGAATTTTTTTTTCATTTTTCTTATCTTGTAAACCTTTCCTAGACTTGAACAAATAATTTAAAACCGAAATTAGCCAAATCGGTTAAGCCGTTTTTGAGTTTTAGCGAGACTAACGAACAGCAATTGATTTATATATATATATGAAATAACCTACATTGTTGCTACAAATCTATCAAATACTAGTGTAGACCAAATGCAGTAGCGCTACTCTAGAATCTCGATTTCATGTAAATTGAGAATTGGAATCGGATATGTCATTTCCATGTTCATAGATGTCCAACTCCTGAACCCAGTACAAGCGGATTGTTAACATTTATTTAAAAAGTCAACGAATCCGATAAAATAATTTACCTAATTGATTTTGTTAATATTTCGCTAGTAAGTATTTTGTTCAAGAGTAGGTACCTGAAGTGTCAAATCCGATTATAATTTCCAATTTGAATGTAATCGAGATTATAGGGTAACCCTTGTGGTCTTTGGAGATTTTGTTTACACTACTTTGTTATTAAACATCTTATGCCTTGGTATAATTCGAGCGATTTGGCCAGGAAACCGTAATGAGCGGATAGCCAGACTGATAAAAGGATATGAAAAATGAGGAATAGACTTAAAAAGAGGCCGAAATCAATAACGATGGAAAAAATAAATTAAATCTTTGCTAGCGCTACATTCCATTTTGTGACTGAGAGCTCCTATCAATGACTATAGTATTCTGGCTCTGATGGTGGCATATGGTGATAGACGAACGTCGAATGAAAGATTTAGTGTCACTTAAGAGCTCATTAGATTCTGAAAATGAGTATGAAATTCGTAAAATTACCTTGACATTACGTTTTATGTATTATAACATTGTGATGTCAGATTATTTGTTAATACAATTTATTATTCTTCATAGCGTTGGACTGGGCCTTCTGTGTGAATAGGTCATCTGCCCTTCTGCCTCGCAGCTCTTAAAAGGCGAAAGTTGATCAAATAGTTTTCTTAATCATTAATCAAGCAGTCAATTAATCATCGCCTCTGTGGTCTAGCGATCGCGCGCTGATTTTGTGAGGTCTCAGGTTCGATCTCCGGCTCGAACAATGAAAAGACAACGTGTTCTAATAAAAGCTAAGTTGGCCGGGATTTGATATATGCCGGTGATAGGTTTGTGATAGGACTCAGTTTCGGCTTATCGTGAGTATCCTGGTTACACTTCTGCCTATATCTTTGGGAATACTGGCGTTATGATAATACTACAATTACTATTATTTAATCAACCAACCAGAACATTGGTAGAATTGTTTGTCACGGTTAGGGACCCATCGCTTTCGTAGCCGGCAAACTTGTTCATAAAACCTAAAACCCTGGCTTGTAGCCTTTTATGTTTAGACCAGGTGTCGTAAACACACTTACAACTTTTAGGCCCCGGTTGCCTGCTACCATTAGGAGAGTCATGTGCTTTTTAGCTGTGTTATTCCATAAAAACTGATAATGTGACAGTGTCTAAAGATAGGACATCTTTAATATTTATCGATATGTGCGCTCTTCAGATGGCGCTATTTGCTATAAAAACTTGTGCTTGTTTTTTTATGTAATGTGTGGTTTAATGGTGAATAAACTTGGTGACGAATAATTCACATCTGCTGTTTACCTTATAAATTCTAGAAAAAATACTCTGCTGCTTTTTAGCCAGTCTTGCAGTATTTTGTGTACTATCCTTTGTACTACCAGACGTGGTCGCTAAACTATCCTCGTAAGTTAAGTGAGCGGCATTGTAACGAGACTAATGTTATAGAAGTAATGGATGTTTGTCGATGTCTAGCACAGTTGTTACAATTTCACGGGTCGCTATGTTGGTGGTTCGGGCGGATACTTCACTTAACCTGAGTTTGAAACTGTCGGTTATGAGTTTCTTGTATATGAGGCACGCGAAAAAAGGTCACGTTGACATTCTGCCCGTTTTGAGTAATTAAGTATTTAAAAAAAGAATATTTCTATAACATTAAAAAAAAACTCAAAACGGATCACAATGAGCTTGTTTTTAATAAAGGAACACAATTTACAATTTGTAATGAAGGACACCTCAGTTATCGGTCTTTTCTTGCACCTTTATATTGTTAATACTCAGCACCCTAGCGCAAAATCTCAGTGACATAATATTCCTATAAAATTTTCATGTAGATATTGCTGATTTGTAGACAAGACCGAGCTTGTGTGTAATCTAGTTTTAAGTTTTTACTTTTAATGTTTAACTTAGTATTTATTGTATTACGGATTGAGTGCAGTCTTTTCTCGAAGATCTACAAGACACCTCCATTATCAGGATCTACAAAGAAGCCGTATCTACAAGATCTATATATTAATATAATTTATGCTACAAGAGACGGTAATGTAAAGATCACAGATGGCGCACAAACTATATTCATAATCGACCGCCTCGTTGGTCGAGTGGCTAGCGTACACGCCTAACTTACATCGACCAACCGCGAGGCTCGGCTTCGATTCCCGACGGGGGCAGGCATTTGTGTGATGAACATTTAGATGTCTGCATTTCCGGGTCTGGGTGTTTATTAAATTTATTCTGGTATATATTTAAGTATTTCTATGTATTAGAATCGTTGACTAACACCCATAACATAAGCATATAATTTGCTTACTTTGGGGTTAGATTCAATTTGTGTGACTTGTCCTGAGATATTTATTATTTATATAATGATTGGAAACACAGTACTTGGTCTTGATAAAAGATGGTGTTCTTTTAAAAAGATATTTAACAATAGAACCTTAATAATGATTGAACATTGGGTATATTTTAGTAATTTATATTAAATAACATATAATAAAAATTTATTATGGTCGAATTTCGACCAATGGGCGAATACTAGTGGTATTAGGAAATTGAAAATATAACATTTTCTTAATGTTGCCCGACCTAGGATCGAACTTACACATAACACACACATTAACAGCATAGCTACAATCTAAACACATTATGTTGTGTTTCGGTATGGCTGCACTGCTAAAACTACCAAATATGTATTGACATTTAAAACCCTATAAATAAAGCATGTCTGCTGATGATTTCAATAAAAAACTTTTTTACTGGCATTGGTTACTTAAATGTCAACAGCAAATAGACTTTGCCAAATCATAGATTATTTTTCAGGCCAGGGGCCAAATTTGAGTTGGATTACAGCAATTCATTTTCCAAATTACAATGCCATCGACGTTCCACGCTTCCAGCCAACGTATCAGAAAGAAGATTCTTACCTATATTCTCAACTCTGATAAAGATTGGAATGTGATTTAAGGCTCAAAATCATAACAAACTGCATTTTGTTAAAGTCTGCATTCTTAATCGCTCTGTCTCTATAAACTTTGCATCGCTATTGGGCATAGCTTTTCTCTAACTCTAATCCAACCAACCAGCAATTGCTACTCGGCCTTGCAAGTCCAGAGTAGTGACAAAGGAAAAGAAATACATACAGCCGGAATGGTGTTCCAAAAAGCTTACTGATATTACATTACTGACTTATTCTGTGCTGTTGAAGTTAACGTCAAAGATGGTTTGATAAATTTAATTGATTGCTTGAACACTGGATTAACGCTTGTTACGTAAAAGCAAGTAAAAAAAAGAAAAAAGTGGTCGCCAATTGATCGAAATTCGACCATAATACATTTTAATATCTTTTTGATAAAAACGCTATCTTCATTCAGCCCCGGATCTTCAATTTTTTTTGGCGGGGAAAAAGCTGAATTATGCCACCCACAACCACTTATATTTATTTTTACCTTTGTCATCTTTATAATTTCAGTTATCAGATACCTACTAAGTATAAAGTATAAGGCTTTCCGGAAATAATACATCCTTTGCTATTCTTTCCGTGTTGTATTTATTTATTTATTTATTTACAGATGTATAGACATGAACGCGTAGGATATATATTTTATGCACAGCACAGGATAGGATTTAAAATAATAATTAGTATAGTAAAAATAAAAATCAAGTAGGTGTATTCAATTGAAATTATTCTGAATTAAAATTTTACTCTTCGAGCTTTTTGTTCAGCAAATAAATCTATAACCTTGTCATAATTCAACGCGTGTGCTATTCGATTTTCTATCGCCAATATTGTAAGACCTGATATGCGTTCCTGGCTCATAGAAGATCGCAAATATATTTTTGAAGTAAAACGGAAAAAAACGACAGGTAAGAGACAATTATATGTATATTCATCTCATTTTTTTGCAGGTAAGAGACACAAATATATATTCATCTCATTCTTCTGTCGATTTACTGAAGTTTCACTTCTATCGTGTGTGAATCGCAGACACAAGTTTTATTAATTTCAATTTGCTAAAACTTCGCTCACAGCTTACGGATGCAGTGGGAAGCATTGAGTAAATTCGCAGCCCAATAGAAAGGTTTGGAAAAGCATTCTGCAAATAATGCGCATAGATATATTGCAAGAGATAGAAACCGTTAGCCTTTTCTATATCACCAAATAAAATCGGAGCTTGCTCTTTAAAAACGTAGAGTTCCCGGCAGAATTCGACGGTGCTTAAATCTCTCTCGTATTTTCGAGCCAGATCTGCTCCATACTTTTGCAGTTCTTCATTTGACATTTTCAAAATATTCGTACCATTAAGAAAAACAAAATTTAATTTAAGCTTGGTAGCACAATCACACCTCTTTTTAATTTCAGATATGATTCGATCAAATACCATCATTGTCTTTAGAAAATAGTTGAACAGGTTGGAGTGTTTGCAGTTCGACTTCACATATCTCATCGACATGTCTTTTACGTTTCGGAATTCGTTTGTTTTGCAAAACAGGATCTACACCACTTTTTTCAGCAACTTCTTCCGCCTCTTTTATCAAATATTGGATTTTGTCTATATCACCAAATAAAATTTTTGCAAAGTTTTGAGCATACCATCCATTAGTGCCACGGAACGGGCAAGGATCTTCTTTCTGAATTTCTATATTTATTCGATTGATTTCGCGAAGAATATTCGCCCAAATAGTTGAATTAAGAATAAAAGTAAAATTCTTTACTAACTTTGCAGTTAAAAGATGATTTGCTTTGAACCTTTATTTACCTCTATTTCTGGCAAGTTACTTAATAGGGCATTCACAGAAACATATTTCGCTGACTAGATGGTCAGACTACTTCCTTTTATATTTGTTTTTACGTATTTTTTTCATAATTTACCACCTCGAAATGGAGCCTACATAAAAGCAATATACTTTTTGAATCAAACTAACTATTTAGTTGTATGTAGTGTATTTAGTGTGTTTAGTGTCAGGAAGCTATCTTCCTGACATGATGAGGCAGAATGAACACCTCCGAGATTTAAGGAGTGAGCAAAGGGCGGTACAAATTCGCCCAGCTCATTCCATTCTGCAATCCTGGCTTGTACTCCTTGACTTTATGAATGCTGGCCATATTTGAACCATTATCATAAGATTGGCCACGACACTGTCCAATATCTAAATGGTAGTTGATGTACCATTTTTTTGTTTTCGAATATAGCTTTAACCCTTTCGCACGTACTGTAACCAGATGCGTGTTGTCGCGATCTGTCGTTCCTGCGCGCGGACGAGTGCTTATTTTGAAATACGTCTAGAGAGGCGCCTCGCGAATGATATGTCACGTGTTCTGTGTGCTGTCTCTGATTGATATGGTCGCAGAAAAATAAGATTGCAAGTTCTTTAATTTAAGTTTTATTATACTAAGGTCAAAGTTAAGTAGGTAAATTATGAGTTGTTGTTATTTGTTGGTAAATAATAAATTTGGCCGCCCTCTGAACTGCTGCCCGGGGCATAGGCCCCGGCTTACCTTGCCCCCTCTAGATCCGGGGCTGTTGTTTTATTGTTTGATTTTATGCACTTTATAAGCATTATTATTAAAAAATGTTAGCGTTCTGCACTTCTCCGTCCCACAATGTTCGTAAAAAAGAGTTAAAAATTTTTGCTTCACGTATTAATATAGGTAATGACATTTATCATTATTTTGATATCTATTTTTGAGTAATTCACGAAATAATATCCTAAACCGTGGTTTAAATATTTGAAAAAATGTACTCTCATTTACTGATATGTTAAAAACTGTGTAATTTCAGAGAAAACTTTACTTACACCTAAAACAAAAAATTCTTCAAATTGGTCAATCTATCCATCACCGTACCAAGTTTAAAAAAATTCAGTCCGAGTGGGTAAGTGACATCTACCTCGAAAGCAAAAGCAACCAATGCCACAGTTGCAACTTTGAAATATAGGCTCTGTGGAACCTAAATCCACAAATTTTATGAAAACCCGTGCTTTTCGAACTAGGAATTTAGTCCATTATGATATGTTAGTAGGATTTTCCCATTCATCAAATCTAATAAAACCAATTTCTGATCATGACAACTTCATAATTATAAGTTTTTTTTTGTAATGACCTTGTGGTGATACAAAATTCAATAAATATTTATAACTATTACGATGTAAGTCACAATTGATTTGCAACGTGCTTCTTCTTCTTCTTATTTTATAAATATGGCTTCCGATCGTTTTTCACGACTTACTTTGCTAATGTTAAGTTAGTTAATTCTTAAGTCATGTCTATTGTCTGGTCAAAGTCTTGAGTAAAGCAGTGGCTTCGTTACTCAAGCTCGTCTAGGAGATTTGACGGCAGCGAGGAAATAGATGATAAATTAATATCTTCATGATTATTTCATTTGTGTACTTTCAGTGAACAAAATTAATCTAATTCCGATCTAAACTAATCAATTCACTAAATATAAACTCCAAAAAATCCTGTATACAGTACTAGGTACTATTTAAATTATGCGCTTCGGCTTTACACTTTACTTTTTTAACACTTTATACTTTTATTTATAAATTGGTTGACCTAATCTAAATTTAAGCAAAATGATTAATTATTTGCAATAACAACTCTATATAGAACTCTATATATATATCTTTAAAATACATTTGGATTTCCGAAGCTTGACGAATATAGCCGAAGTGCATAATTAAAATAATACTACCGTACGTGCTATAAATCGCCTGGGCATTAATTTAATTAATGTTGTATGCTAGCGAATAGTAGTCAGCTCTTCTGATAGTAAGAGATACTCTTCGTTTATAGACACCATAATTTTTATTGAAATCTAAGGTTATGTGCAAGTCGATTAACTATCCAACCTTCTAACATGAAATAGAACAGTGACGCTATGTGCAGCCATCATAACACTGATGCTATGATGGCTGCGTATTTCTGGGTAACTAACCAATCAGGCGAGCAACTGCACAGCCCTATACCCATAGTTGTGACTGACTGCACTGCAGGAATAACCCAGTAACCTAAATTACTAGACTGTCAACGCACGATGGAGTCGTTATATCCCGACAGTCACAAATGTTTTAACTGACTTTGAATAAAGGCGGAGGTTATATGTTCGACTCCTGTGTTTTAATGCAAGTACGTTAACCGATTTCTCCGTAACTTATGAACCAATTTTAAAAATCATGTTTTAAACTGAAAGAGCACATTTCCAAAGTCCCATTGCCGCCAAGATTTGATGATGTAGTTCTAGGGAAACCGAAGTAAATACTCAATATTTGAGTACGATTTACTTATTGTAATCGAAGTCGTCTTTTTGCAGTTTTACTTCGATAAATCTAAACTTTAAATGCATCTGCCGCACCGCAGAGTCATAATTTCAAACTTGTCCTTGAACTTTCAGGAGCAGGACATGCTAGTGGCCAAAAGTTGTCATAAGGCTTATACGCGGCGAATATCCGGCAGTGCTAGGTAGACTTTTGCAGCGTGTAAGTTCACGTCCAATTACGCGCCAAAATTTGTGAAAGTCGCAAAATTTTTGAACTTTTGAATTTTTACCTATAGTAATAAATTAACCTTATACAGTAATAAATTAACCTTATAATCTATACCAATTTCATAAAGAGGTACTTATGATTTTCGCCAAAATTTGTGAAAGTCGCGAAATTTGTGAAACTTTTGTTTTTTTACTTATAGTCATAAAATAATCTTAGAAAATATAATTTATACTCATCTATAGAAACTTTGTAAAGAGGTACTTATTGATTATTTTTTAACGTGACAAGATATCAAAACAAGCACACAGAAGATCAGTAGCAAAAACTACGTAGGTGTTGACCGAAAGCATATTTTTCGAATCCTTCATTTTTTTATTTATTTGTTTTATAAGATAACGAACAGTTACATGACTCTCCTGACGGTAAGAGAAAACTATCGCATAAAGAGGTTAGATACAACAGAATATACATTTTTATACTTAGGTGCTTGACTATATACCTTCATAATATACTTGGTGAAAGACTAATGTGCAAGTCTGCCGCTTAACCTACCCTCCATACTGAAACACACCAAAGCCAAAACGCTTTTCTCAAGAACTCGACAGTCCTGAGCATTGTTACTAGGGCAGCAGGAGCAGGTAAAGTGGTGTATCCAGGCAAGTTTTTCACTTATCACTTTACCGTCAACCATCGTATTATCAATGGCCTATTTGAACATCGGGATGTACCTACGTAATAGCAGAGATTAGTAAGTTTATAATATTATATTGTCTTTGGTAAAACTTAAAATTTTATCGCCTTATAAACCGCCCCTGTGGTCTAGCGGTTCAGTTGTTGGACTTTACTGCATGAGGTCCCGGGTTCGAATCCCGGGTCGGGCAACAAAAGGAAAATTGGGCTCTTACAAATTTTCTAATAAAAAAAAATGTTGCTCGGGATAGGATATGTGCCCGGTTGGCGATAGGCGTGCCACCTTGTGGGACTTAGTATCTTCGGCTAGTCGTGGGTACCCTGGTTGTGCCTCTGCCTACCTCTTCGGGGATATGGGCGTGAAGATACTTTTAAAATTTTATATACATTATAAAATCTACACACCTCCTCGTCCTCGTTGGTCGAGTGGCTAGCGTATACGCTCAAATACACCGACCAACCGCGAGGCTCGGGTTCGATTCCCGACGGGGCAGGCATTTGTGTGATGAACATATAGATGTCTGCTTTTCCGGCTCTTGGTGTTTATTAAATTTTTTCTGGTATCTATTTAAGTATTTCTATGTATTAGAATCTGACTGACACCCATAACATAAGCATATAATTTGCTTACTTTGGGGTTAGGTACAATTTGTGTGCCTTGTCCAGGGATATTTATTTATTTATTTAAGTATTTCTATGAATGACAATCGTTGACTAACATTCGTAACACAAGCATATAATTTGCTTACTTTGAGCTTAGATTCAATTTGTGTAACTTGTCCAGGGATTTATTTAATTTTAGCGTATAACTATGAGTAGATTAATTGAAGAATGTTCGTACGAATTAGGTAAATTTATACTTTCTTAACACAGTTTTAAAAGTACTTTATAAAGTCACTTAAAAATATTACTTTCTCAAGTTAAATGAACACTAACTTTCTATAAATTTTAAAGACAGAAAAAAATTCGCCCCAGACAGGATTTGAACCTGTAACCTTTCGTCTCAAGCCGACGAATGCTCTAACCAATTGAGCTACTGAGGATTCAAGTCCTGTGGCGAAATTTTTAATTCCTTTCTAACCCGTTAACGCGGGTAGTTATGTCCTATAGATACACAACTCTGAGTACCCACCAAATGAGTTCATCATTACAGATGAAATTCACATTTTAGAATGGCCATAACTTTCGTTTCTCGCAACGTATTTTTATTTTAGCACTTGCCCTGTGCTTGGGATAAATTTCTATAAATTTTAAAGAGAGAAAAAATTTCGCCCCAGACAGGATTTGAACCTGTAACCTTTCGTCTCAAGCCGACGAATGCTCTGACCAATTGAGCTACTGAGGATTCAACACACAAACAAGGTAACACTAACTTACTTACCAAGTTAAATTAACCGACTTTGAAAACTTTGTATAAACTCCGCAAATCCGAGGTGGTTGCGACCATGTATGAATCTAATAACGGAATCCCAGGGAATTCGAGTAAAATTTTTATTTATTGTGTACGTGGATGACTTATCTACTTAAATCGAAGTCGGTTTTTTGCAGGTTTCTCTCTATTTTGTGGTGTGCCCTAAAATTATTTTGACACCTCCTTGAAAACACTTTCTGGTATGAAAAATCGAAGACAAAATAGGTCAAGGTTCGAAGATATGAGGTAAAACATTGTCATATTACATTCAAGTGATATTCACAAAGATACGACTGAAACATTTACTGAATCTTTGTTTGAAGTTAATTAAATAATTAAGGGTCCATGTATGCTAAAATACGTCAGCAATATAATTATTTTTTCATACAAAATAATCATGGATCTTGGTGACAAAAATACACAAGATTGACATTAATATACTTTATAGGACTATTGTTTCCAAAACACGATTCATTTCACTTTGCTCGATAGAAAAAAATCAAAAATTTAACCCTTTTTTGAAAGCAAAACCCATCTGTCTACTTCAATTATGAAAATACCGACACCAGATTTAACATAAACATAGATATCTATAAATTTTAAAGAAAATTTCGCACCAGACAGGATTTGAACCTGTAACCTTTCGTCTCAAGCCTGTCAAATCCTGTCTGGGGCGAAATTTTTTCTTTCTTTAAAATTTATAGAAATCTATCCCAAGCACAGGGCAAGTGCTAAAATAAAAATAAACATAGATAAGTATTATACCTAAAAGATAATAGTTTCAGTTTTTATATTTTTTTCAAATTACTTTTATAGTGTCAAAAATAGTGATTTGTCGCATAAGACATTAACTTTAGACCATAATTATTTCATAGTAATCATGGAACGGGAGAGTTCGGCGATTGGCCCTTCTAGCTGACTATGTGTGGGCCTTAAGGATAGCTACTAGGTACTACTACACCACAAATAATATGACAATTTAGGCTTTTTTCACACACACTACAAAGTTTGACCGCAGCGCCACCACAATCTTATGATAATTTAGGCTTTTTTCACACACACTACAAACACCGCAGCGACACCACAATCATACAACAACCACACCCTTACCACATAACTTTTGCGGATTTGTGTATTAAAATTCTTCATAACTCTCAACCAACCAAACACTGATGGTAAACCTAGGTGAGCAAAATGTCACCAACTGCTAGTCGGACTTATAAGTCTAGAGTGGTAGTAAAGAAAAAGTGGTAGAATGTAATTTTTTTTATGATATTGGAAGGTAAACAAGATGGATTTCCTGGTGGTAAGAAATTCACGCCGCTTAGAGACACCAAAGATGGCAATGGCGCGTTGCCAACCTGAGACCGGGATGTTAGGCCTCGAGCAAAGATAGGTTAATCGTCTACCTTACTCTCCGAAGCGGAACACCTCGACGGCAAGCACTGACGTTATGGCGGTAGGTATAGTTAAGGCGGTGGTACCAATCGGGGCGAGTCGATGCAAAACTCGACCACCTAGTAGGATGTCACGGTGCTAGTGACGATAAGCCTATGCTCGCCTTTTGCAAGCTGCCTGGCAGGATCGCAGATGGTCTATTCTGCAAAGGAGCCCGGACCAACATGTGTAAATAGCCATATGGAGTTACCAAAAAGTTTACTGATGTTGCGTTAATACTTTTACTTATTCGTACTCTCTCATATCACATTCACAAAGATACGACCGAAACACTTACCTAATATTTGCTTGAAGCTAATAAAATAATTAAGGATAGCTACATCACAAATAATGTTATACTTTAGGCTTGCTTCACACGCAACACACCTTACTTTGATTTTTGTATAAAAACTAGCTGTCCCGGCAAACTTCGTTCCACCCGTTCAGTTTGTATGGTAAAAATAAAGTATTGTTTTTCCCATTTTTCCTGCGATTTTCCTGGCTTTTCTCTTCATAAGAACCTTCTTCTGACAATAACTAACATAACAAAGAATGAATTATCCAAAACGGTGCAGTCGTTCGGAAGTTATGCGCTTACCAACAAATTCAGCGATCAACTTTTATATTATAGATGAATAATAGAATTTTAACGGACTACATTTACCGTCCTACAGAAATAAGGGTTATGTTTCAATATTCTTATTTCCTTGGTCGAGGCGCTAGAGTACGTGCCCAACACGTTGGGGACAAGCATTTGTGTAATGAATATTTAGATATCTGCTTTTCTGGGTCTGGGTGTTTATTAAATTTATTCTTGTATCTATTTAAGTATTTCTATGAATTAGAATTACTAACACCTATAACAAACGTACCATATATTTGGAGTTAGATTCATTTTGTGTAATTTATTTATTATTCCAAAAAATATAGACCTGTCAAATTTTCTGACAGTTTTTAATAATTTGGGTAGAAAATCCTCAGCACGACCGAATGCGACACAACATGAAATATTTAGTTGTTTATAAATGAGCAAAGTTTGCCGAGGCGGTGAATAGTTCATCTCAAAGGACTTCACTGCGGTGGCATTTTACAAGTTATCAAATACTTCAAGCTGACTGAATAAAGTTTTTGTGGCAAATGTCCATGAGATGTGAAAACTGCCTTTCATAACAAAACCTCCGCCTCTTTGGTCTAGCGGTCCGGCGTCGGACTTGACTTCTTGAGGTCGCGGGTTCGATCCCGGGCCGGAAGATAAAGATATAAGGAAATGTATATTTTCAATTTTCTAATAAAATTAA
>NJDC01000386.1:57258-86935 GCA_002245475.1 Calephelis virginiensis
TTTTACTTAGCGATTCGGATTCTGTTAAGAGGATTTTTGTGGAAGCTTTCAATAAACGTCTTCTACGTTACAAACGGCATTTTATTACCCATAGCTCGTAACAATATACAAACTTTATAACATAAAAAACGTATTAAAATTCAAATTATTACATGTTGCTTACACTGTTTTGGCGTGTGCACTTACTTAAAAAAGAAGTAGTCTTTGAAAAAGAAGAAGGTTCCAATTTGACTCAATATTTTTGAAGTTATACTTCTTTTGGTGCGTTAGGAAAACATGATGAGGGTAAATTTTTACGATGCGCGCGCACACCGTCACGAAAAACCGACATGATGAAGTTAGCTATAGATAACATTTTAGTTTTTAAAAGATTTTTATCTTATTACGCTGAAGAAGTATAACTTCTAACGCGTGTACATAAGTACACACACACTTTTTTTGTTTGTTATACTTTTATATCTAGGGGTTTGGTATCTTTTACTGTAAAGTAGGTCATTTTTTTGAGACGTTTTCATATAAATTTGATTTGTCTTTAGAATTGAACATAATAACGCTCAATTGCTTTTGTTTATATGTACACTATAATATTGAAATGGAAGCCGACTTTTTGCGATGTAATTCCGCTTAAATGTTTGGAAGAGACAAAGAACAACGAAATGAAGCGCCAAATAGTTTTTCCCGCCAACTCCATACAGCATATATTAACCAGCGCTTGGCGAATTTCCAGCAGTTTTAGCACAACTAATGGCACTTAAATATACTTGGTTTAAAATGTAAGCTCTGCAAGGCGCAAGCTGTTGTTTATTGTTTTTTTTATGATATTAGAAGGCAACAAACAGACGGATTTCCTGATGGATAGAAATTCACACCGCCTAGAGACACCAAAGGTGGTAATGGTGCTGTTTTAAATTAAAGAACTAACTATATAAGGCCACTATATTTGTGTGTTTGCTTATTGTCTCCATTGATGTGCCTTGAAAAATCGACAGTCGTTCGGTTAGCTGTATTTGTATTGACTATGTTCGCAAAAATATGCAGACTTATACTCTTCTTAAATGAAACTTATTTGTCAAATACAACTAATATGCAAACACAAATGGCCACATGCGAGGTACCATAAAAAAGAATTCCTAATTTACGACTACAGAAAGGAGAGGTTTTTAATTAGACGGCAATTTTAGTGTGTTTTTGTTATACTTAGTAATGTCGTCAATGTCAGTGAAAAGAAGGATGGCCAAATCAAAATGGGATTGCTAGTTACCCTCCTCTTCTATCGCTAACTACACTTTTATGCTACGCCACAATCGCATAAAAGGTAGTTGTTGATTTTAACCTCAAAAGTATTATTGACTCTATTAAAAAAAAATCATAACTTATTTTGGGACATGAAAAGTAAAAGTCAGATCGAGCTCCTATACAAGTTTGGCCATTGTTTTTTATGCATTTTTAACTATAAATCAAAACTACTAGTGAGATATTGTTGTTTGCCCTGTGTTGGTCCGGGCTCCTTTGCAGAATAGACCATCTGCTTTCCTGCCAGGCACCTCGTAAAAGGCGAGCATAGGCTTACCGTCAATAACAACGTGACATTTGACTAGGTGGTAGAGTTTCGCAGCGACTCAATCGGAATTGGTACCACCGCCTTACCTATTCCTGTCGCCTTAAAGTCATGACGTGTTCCGGTTTGGAGGGTAAGGTATCCGGTAAACTTACTTTTGCTCCGTCATAAGGCCAGATCAGTTGTACCAGTATTCGATAGTGTTTTAATTGTTAAGTAAGAAAAAACGCATAAAAATCCGTCTATCCGTTAAATAGGTAGGATCCGACAGACGGACACAAACAGCCACATAAACGTCAAACTTGTAGCACGCCTCGTTTCACGTCTCTTGTATAGGAATGGTTAAAAAGGAGTATCGAGTATTATGTAACTAAGGCAATTTCATTTTATTTTCAGAAGATGGAAGAAACAAAGACAAGTTTAGGAGATTTAATTCTACAATTTTTCAAAAACAAACTGACCAAGCCCGTCGTAGGTGAGTAAGCAACATTTCAAGATGATCTTCTTTCATAAGAGAATTGCAAGATGTTGCCACAACAAAATCTGAATTTTATCTCAAATAATGAACTTCGTTTAATAATAATGCACAAAACTGTGTAGATATGGGACATAACTATCGACGGAATCTAAATGGGTTTAAAAATTTCACCACATGATTTGAACCATTGGTAGCTGAAGTGGTCAGACATTCGTCAGCTAGTGATGAAAGGGTGTAAGTTTAAATTCTGTCTGAGGATCCCCTCTTTTTTATATCGGAAAAAATCTCCAAAACAAACAAATGTGCTAGAATTAAAATAGGTACACATATAGTGTTAAGGTTTGTGTTTGTTTGTTGTGATCATGCCCCACCTGCACAGAGGGTAACGTGTTTGTAATATTTTATTTATAGGGAACTTACTCAGGTCGCCGCCTTACTGCCATAATGATAATATCACGTTCCGGCTCAAAGGCGAAAATTTAGGCGGAGTACCCCTTGAGGAGTCTCACGTCAAAACAACGAGGGTTGAGTACAAAATTTAGAAAGTCAGTACTCGACCTTCGCGAAGTCAGTCGGATTCTCCTGATTTTTCTTCGGTTGCGAAGCGAAACGTACGTTGACTTTCTAATGGTATGTGTTAGTATCGCTTACCATTAACAGCTACTAACAGTTTACAAGGATTAAAGCATTGTTTTTTCCCATTTTTTCTGCATTTTTTTCAGATTTCTTTTACATAAGAACCTTCTTTTAACAATAAGTAACTACAAAAAAGAAATATGCAAATAACCGTTCAGGCATAATGAGATGACCACGCGAATAATAAAATAAAATTTGATAACATAAAACTTATATATACAGATAAAAGATTAAGATGTAATGTAGATATTTTTTACGCCGGATATCAGATAGTCTCTATTTTCTTTTAGTTACGCGTTCATTGTTATGTTAGCTCCATCTGTCTGTGATTGCTTGCTTTTCTTAACGGAATGATGATTCTAGAAAGTTTCAGAGAAAAGTAGTTTTATGCAGAGCCACCTCTTGAAGTAACTGTGTTCTTCCCAGCTGTTTGTAATTGATAGCAGATGTCGCTAGTTCAAAGTATATTAAGTAATTTAATTTAGTTTTATCTATTGTGCAAACATAAATTAAACATTTGTTTGATCTATGTCATGTAATACCTCTTTCAAGAAATCGTGTTTGAGAAAATATAATTTTTAGTTATGAAAAATTTGTAACTACATATTTTGTCAAAGTATCCACTATCCACATCGTTTATATAACAAAAATCACACTAAATGACTCGGTATAGTGCCACTAACTTATCCATTTAGCAGACAAAAAGGGTTAAAAACACAGATATTATAAATCTCTATTAATTGGGTTATCATTTTGTATCAGTTTCTGAAATGTAAGTGCCAAAAATGAAATTCCTTCAACTTTTTAAAACATTTTTGTTTTTTATTGGTATTGCTAATTTATATGTAGATAATTATATTTTTTATTATATTATAATCAGAAACACTAAACTAGCGACGGTGTGTTATATGACTCAGAGGGTCAAATGTCGTGTTATATATTTGCTATCTCCAGTGACCGAAAGAAATACAATAGATTATTTGATGTACACTCCAACCAGGGATCATCACTAAAAAGATACTGAATAGACCCGCTACTACGTTGGTCACACTAAAGCTCAGTATTTGTTCTGTATTACATGTGGGTGCCTACTTAGTGTACAGTAGGGTTACTCTTGAATCTCGATATCATGCGAATTGGAAATTGGAATCGTATATGTCACTTTAGGTACTTTTGAACACAGTATAAGGGGATTATTAACATTTAGTTACAAATAAATTCAACGAATTGGATAAAATAATTTACTATTTACTATTAACTAAATGTCAATATATAGGATAGGATATGTGCCCGGTTGGCGATAGGCTTGCCACCTATCACATTGGGGTACTTAGTATCTTCGGCTAGTCGTGGGTACCCTGGTTGTGCCTCTGCCAACCTCTTCGGGGATATGGGCGTGAAGATACTTTTTACTTACTACATAAGCACAAACCCTAACCTGACAAAAATTTGAAAGACAAGCGGCCTTATGATATTAAATATGACATTTTTAGATGTAAAACAAAGTTTATATTGAAAAATTCCACCTTTTTGGATCCTTTGGATCCTTTTTTATATATGTAATTAAATAAATAAACATATTCACATTTATGAACTATCTTAGTAGCAGTAAAATCATTACTCCTAAAAATAAATTATTTAAGTATTGAAAACCTGACGTTTTTTTATGATATTGGAAGGCAAACAAGCAGACGGATTTCCTGATGGTAAGAAATTCACGCCGCCTAGAGACACCAAAGGTGGTAATGGTGCGTTGCCAACCTGAGGCCGGGATGTTAGGCCTCGAGCAAAAGTAAGTTTACCGGCTACCTTACCCTCCGAACCGGAACACGTCATGACGTTATAGGCGTTATGGCGGCAGGACAGGTACAGTAGTACCAATCCGCATCCGTGTTAGTGACGGTGAGCCTATGCTCGCCTTTTACGAGCTGCCTGGCAAGGAAGGCAGATGGTCTATTCAAGCGCAGTAAAGAAGAACTGTCATTTGTGACTCGGTTATTTTGTAAAAAACAAAAATATATTATTGTTATATTTGAAATCAGTATGGTCAATTATCTATTTTTCCTATGAAAATTGAAAGTCTCAAAAGAAATTATATTTTGTTTATAATCAAATGAATTCTAGTTGATTAGAACATTTTCGTGATAACATAGAAAAACTACCAGATTTATCTTATAACGATGATCCTAATAAATTATTTAATTCGTTATTTAAATTAATTTGAATAAAAGAAAGTATAGAAAAACGGGGCGTGTTTCAGTAAGTGGGCAACTACCGGTATATTAATAAGTAGGAAATGGTTATTTGATTTATGTTATAAAAAATTACATAGCATTGAATATAAAAACTATGTTAAAGTGTATTCAAAATCGTATGTTCTACTACTAAGTGTATGTGCTTGAAAAACATTATTAAAAGATCCGATAACAAAATCAAGGTCTCTTGGAATATTACAAATACGAAAACTTATTAATGATGTCAAATTATTAATGATGTGTTTGAATTAAATATAGATAGATGTAGTGTGAAAGAGGATGTGAAAATAGCATAAGAATTTAAAAATTTCTTCACCAAAATTTCAATGGAAGCAACCAAAGCTCTTTGCTCATCATCATCTCTTTAATGTAACCAAGTTCTTTCTTTAAGTTTTGGCCTTCACGTTAGTATTTAGCCATTAGTCAAGTAGAAATTTGCATCAAATTTTATATCAATTTCAATTAATTTTAATTAGTCATCAGGCGTAAGTCGTCAATATGTCATGTCAGGCTCTTGGGTAAAGCGGTGGCCTTTTTACACAAGCTCATGTAACGAGATTTGGCGGCAACGAGAAAATATACGATACGCTAATTTCTTTATGATTATTTCATTTGTGCACTTTTACGGAACAAAATTGTACAAAATGCCACCAAAATTGACTAATTTCACTCAATATTAACAGGAAGTTCAATAATTATGAAAAAACTTCGACCATCTTTTCTCTCGATGGCGCCAAAACTCTGTAACCAAGTTGTTACATAATAACAGTTTGGATTCACTAAAGGTTTCCCAACCCGTGTTGGTCCGGGCTCCTTTGTAGAATAGACCATCTGCCTTCCTTGCCAGGCAGCTCATAAAAGGCGAGCATAGGCTAACCGTCACTAACACCGTGACCTCTGACTAGGTGGTAGAGTCAAGCAGCGACTCGTCCGGATTGGTACCATCGCCTTACCTATTCCTGCCGCCATAACGTCATGACGTGTTCCGGTTCGGAGGGTAAGGTAGCCGGTAAACTTACTTTTGCTCGAAGCCTAACATCCCGGCCTCAGGTTGGCAACGCAGCATTACCACCTTTGGTGTCTCTAGGCGGCGTGAATTTCTTAACATCAGGAAATCCGTCTGCTTGTTTGCCTTCCAATACCATAAAAAAAAACCATTGATGTAGGTGTGGAATTTTTAGAAAATGTATTTTAAGCCTGAGAGTGTCGACTGTGTTCATCATGATACTTTGATCAGGAAATTACACTATTACCAAATTAATAACAAAGCTCTTGATGTCATGATCTCGTAACCATACAATCTCAAACAATAGAGTTCCGAGGGTTAAAATAAATGGTAAAACTTACTTGGGTTTTGTGGTAACGATTGGCATACCGCAAGGCTCTATTCTTGGTCCATTTTTGTTCATTATATTAAAATTGACTTACCTTATTACATAAGGGATATCTACGATATTGTATTGTTCGCGGATGACACTTCACTTCTGTTTCAAGAAAAAAGACAATTAGTTAAGTATGACGATGTGGACAATGCGACATCTAAAGTCGTGCATTGGTTCACAGTTAACAAATTTTCTTTTAAATGGTAATAAAACGAAGTGTAACAGATTTTCAATGCCTAATGTTAGTAGATAATTAGATCTGGTTGAATCCATTATCTTTTTAGGTATAACAATTGTTAGTAAATTACCTTTGGGTTCTCATATTGAGAAATTGCCTAATAGGATTAGTTCAGCAGCGTTTGCAGTTAAAAAATAAGAACATAACCGATGTTGCAACGGCCCAAATAGTGTTTTTTGGCTATTTTCGTAGCCTTATGTCTTATGGGATTTATCTTTGAAAAATTCTGCAGATGTAAGTACTATACTTGTATTACAAAAAAGATCTAAATAAAAAACTTAATGTAAGGGGTTCCCTCCGATAGAAAATAAAAGAAATAAATATTTTAATGTTCAGTTCTCAATACATCTATGATAATTTTATGGATGTTAAAAAATCGATGTATTTTTACAAAAAAATGTGATGCTCACGATGTAACACATCTAAATGATACACATAACTACATGATTATATGATAAACGTATATCAATTGAGATAAATTTCATGATGATTGTCATAAGAGGTAAATAATAAAGGTATCACTAAAAAGCTGGAAGCTAAATATTGGAATAAGAGTAAATAAAAACAGTAAATCAATACTTGACAACCAATTTTTATTTATTTTCGATATCTCTGAGTACATAATCCATACTACAAAACAAAAAACTACTTACTCCTGACCAGCGCCGGACTACTAGATAGACAGAGCTTCAAAATTAATTTATAAAGTGACTTTGACAAAACTGCGCCTTAGGAACATTATACTTGGAGGTCAATGCTTAAGAAGGCTGATTTCGAAGGAAAAAACAAAAATGTCAAAGTTTCTCTTTTCATCGATGAACCCATGAAAACTCAGTTAATTGTGGTTAATACCCTCTGTACAATATCGCCTCGGTGGTCTAGCGGTTCAGTTGTTGGACTTGACTGCATGAGTTCCCGGGTTCGAATCCAGGGTCGGGCAACAAAAAGAAAAATTGGGTTTTTCAAATTGTCTAATAAAAAAAATGTTGCTCGGGATAGGATATGTGCCCGGTTGGCGATAGGCTTGCCACCTATTACATTGCGGGACTTAGTATCTTCGGTTAGTCGTGGGTGCCCCGGTTGCGCCTCTGCCTACCTCTTCGGGGATATGGGCGTGAAGATACTTACTTAATACATAAGGGGTATTCACGTTTGTTACGCGTACGTTTTGTCCGCAGTATTATAAATCAATTCTCGACCAACCGCCGCGGCACGAGACATTAACTTGTGGCTCACGTTTGTCCGACAGATAGCAGCCGCTACACGTTCCCAACTGTGATAGCCTTTATACACAATGTACATTCTATTGTGTAATTTAAAAAATATATATTTATGCCCGTTTCCCTGAAGATGTAGAGTGTAGACAGAGGCACAACGACACTCACGACTAGTAGAAGATAATAAGGCCGAGCGCGCACTGCGCATTTTTACCATGCAACTATTTCTCGCAATTTTTTAAACGTTTTCAAACATCAATTTCAATCAATTGTTGAATCTTACACGACTTTCTGCACTGGCGATTAAATAAAATCATTAAAAATCTGTAATCTATGGTAAATTTATGCGATGCGGCGCGAATTTATTTCCGCTCAAAAGTTTTGTACAGTTTTGTATTAAGTTTTGTAGAGGCAAGCGATATTGTCAAATATTGAAAGCAAGATTGTAGGAGAATATACAGGGTTACTTAGAAAGGATCGGCGAAATTTCAATTTATGGGACAAAGGCTTAGGTTTTTTTAAGGCTTCAATGGTAATGCGTTTCATTTATTATTGCCAAATTGTAATATTTATTTTTATAAATATTTATTTCAAACAGCCTGCAAAAGCTTCCATTGTCATGCTAAGTCGTACCTAGTTCGAGCCATGGCGTCACCAGCCAGCGAATTCGACAGCCGTCGGCGGAAACCAGTTTTGAGCTTTATTTACGTTATGACCATGCATCTTGTATTTTGAGTGGGATAAACATTTGAACCTGGATGAATCCAGTATTTTTGATACATGTCTTACGTCTCCATCGTAGTATCTGGTAAATATTTTTTTTCTGATCTCCATTTAAGACGTTCATTTCAGCTAGAAACTGCATCGTACTCACAAAAATCACGCTAAATTTGACTTGCGGTGCAGACTAACTTTGAGCACGGAATGAACTATTCACGAGAATATATATCGCGCGGTGTAATATCGTAGTATGAACCTGGCCTAAGTATAAGGTGGCAACTTGCAAGTCTATTGCCATATGGGTACACATGGCAAGCCTATTACCATATGGGTAGGTACACATCCAATCCCGAGCAACGTTTTTTTAGAAAAGTTAAAAAGCGCATATACTTTCAAATGCTTAAATATCTATTCCACTTTTAATTTCAATTCTAAGTTCAATTCCAACACCAATTTCAATTCTCATTTTTAAAATTTCAATTATTAAACCATAATTAAAAAGCGGAAGATTTTTCCGTTTATTTACACGTTTTGTGGATATCGACTAACACACAAAAAATAAGTAAGCACCGAACTTATAATCTTCTCCTTATAGCTATATATAATTATGTAGTGATACTCGTACTTGTCGCATAAAACAGAAACCCGACTCCAACTTAATTACTTCGTGATCCAGATAAAACATATGCATTAATTAAGCAAAACTAACAAACTCTACGAAATTTACATGCGACAACCTCCGTATTTACGACCTTAAAAAAATAACTATTAAAATCTATTTTACGTTGACGGAGTATTAAAAATAAAGAAAGACATAACCCGAAAAGGTTTTAATTCGGTTAATTAAATTAATGTTAGCTTTTATAATACTTTATGTCAGACAGAAATTTTAATCAGAAGTGGGATTTCAGATAAATGTATAATTATTTTATCCTACACTAATATTACATAGTTTGTAATGTCAAAGCCAGGATTCCAATTAATATTAATATCGCAAATGCCAAAGGTTGTGTGCTATGTTTGTTGCTACAGGTTCAAACGATTACGTACATGATTTTGATATTTAACATACAACATCGTAAATTCATATTGTGTGCCACATATCATCTGTGGAAGAAGCCGCTTACATTAAGTTATTAATACGTACAATACGATATAAAGCACATAGATACTTTTTTTAAAATGACTTCAAGAAAGAGGTTATGAATTCATCAGTATATTTTTTTTGTATGTTAATTATTTAGTCTATATAGTGTGCACTTTTATAACTGTCATCATGACCGGAAAGTTCTTCTTGAGTTATTGAGTAATCTGTATTTAAATTATTAAACAATAAACACTACTCACATAAGTATAGTAAATGGTAGATCAACTTGTGTATTCCTTTTACGAGCTGAAAGGTAGAGAGATAGATTCTGTATTTTATAACCGAGTTCGAGATGGCTAAGAACTTTAGTGTTAATAGTTGATATGAAATCCGTATATTAGTTTATTTAATATAACTTACTTATTAAAACAATCTTTCTCAAAAAATGCTTAGAGCTGTGCGAGTGAAACGAAGACGCGAGGTTTTACTAGTCTGTATGGTCGAATTTTGAGGATTATCCAAATGCTCCCAAAAAGAAATACAATATTAATTAAACTAACCAGCTCCAGCGCTCATCATATTAATTATGTTAATTAAATTTAAAGCAAACCGTTCAGAGGTTAACCCCTCGTTATGGGTGGGAAGGAAGGAAAATAGGAGGGGAAAGGGGAGGACAAAACTAATTTATTACAAGCGGAATATGAAAACATTTGGACTAACGAATCTTGGCTTTGATTTGTATGCTAAAATGTAGACAAAGAGCTAGTTATCGATTCGAGTTTAATTAATAGTAAGTGATTTAAGCGCAGTAAAATTGCAATAAACCAATCCCAAATTCATTACATCGCCTAGCTACAAAAAAATTGCACGATTATATTAATATGTAATTCCACCTGTCGGATCTTAATCAAATCGTAAACTGGCCGAGTGGTAGCGCAACAGTCATACAAACAAAATACACACAGAGTAACAGATAACCTTTTCATTTCAATAGATAACCTCTTTGTTCGAGTCCGTTAAAAGCGTTGCTCATTGCTATTATTTCTGTTGCCATTGTATCTTTGTTTAGTTACTATTATAGTTATAACTTCGTAATTTCAACGCAATAAACATTTTTGCTTTCATTATACCAGTTATTATAGAACTTAGCTGAAGCTTAAAGTTGAACTGAAGTTCCATTACAATTATAGTTCTATCTAGGTTACAGGAATTAGAACTGTTCAAAAAATGTTTTGTGTTTAATAACGTCTCTTTTTAGAATTGATCTAAGACTATTAACTTTCATAAAATATCTTTGTGAATGAATTTATGAATGAATGAATCAACGAATGAATAAACACACTTTATTATGCATCAAACCTTAACAAAAGACACTGTCAGACACTATTCCCTTTATAATGTTATATCTAAATTAATTTAGACAAAGGCGTCCCTATGGCTTTGGAGTGATCTTTTCATACAGCCAATGTAGAGAAGCTTACGATTTAGCATTACTTCAATGTAACTTACATTGAAGTAGTTTTTAAAAATGCACAATTTTTTTTCTTATATTTAACGCTAGAAATTAAAATTTGCAACATGTTTATAATATGATATATATTCTTGTACTTATATTTGATTTTTTTCTTGAAGCTAGTAGTAATAGTAGTAGTAGTAGCAGTAGTAGTAGTAGTAGTAGTAGTAGTTTTCGTGGTTTCGGTGATCAGCGTTAACACTGACAAAAATAATTGATCTATCTCTTTGACTATGATAAATATTTTATAAGCTGAAGAGTCCGGTGCGTCTCAGGTCTTAAGCACTTAAAAATTTCAAGCTGGATTGTACTTAGAAAGGGATAGCTTACTTTGTTTTTGTTATAATCTATATTTTTAAATGACTACAAGAAAGTTCTCAATTTAGCTAATAATACACTCACTTTGTGATCCGTCCATTTGTCAAGACGAGGTATCAACGTAAAACAAATACCTATTACATTACATTACATTATAAACAAATATTATTATAATAAAAATATTTGTTTTGTACAGAAATCTAGCCCTCTTATCAATAAACACAGAGTGAAGTACTCGTATTCCTAGGTTCAACCTGGTGTTATAATCTTTATAACAAAGTTACTTTAACATTAATTTAATTTACTCCTACGTCTTACGTTTATTAATACGATAGTACAACTCGTACGAATCGAATGTGCACTCCGCTGGAATGCGACCCCTCTCCCGCTGTCCCGTGCAGCGCCCCGCATTCTCCACAAGAGGTCAGTAGCGATAGCGTCATTGATGCGTCATTGTTACCGTTATCAAACCGATCTTTTGTCACCATAAAAAATATAAATGAATAAAATATTACGGAAGACGTGGCAGCATGGCCTAAAGGTCTTAGCCGGCCCCAGAAAGGGGCAAATTAACTTAAAAAAAAAATAAATGAATAAAAAATGAAAACGACAAATGACGTCGCAGCGCGAAGTGCACAGTTAATTTGTACGCGTTGTAGGTCCACTGTGGGTCCACGAGTCGGACTCACAATTGGCCGGTTTTGTTTCAACGATGAATGTGTAACAAATATTAAAACATTTTGTATACTTATTCGAAATATTGTGAGCTTGCCCTAATAGCCATCAGTTGTCCCCCAGTGGCAACCGACGGCGAGTGACGAACTGTCCGACATTTTGCTTTATGTCTACAATTATTAGAGAGAACTACAATATTTAGAAGCAGCATTTTGTAAATGATTTTTTTACGAACTTTTGTCATAATCCAGATTGTATGCGACGAGCTACGAGTACATACCAGCTATAAGCTTGCTTGATTGAGGCTGACTTGGGAAGGGAGGTTCCAATAAATTTAATTTTAAATAATAAAAATATCGCCCATGTGGCCTAGCGGTCAGGCCTCGGACTTGACTTCTCGAGGTCCCAGATTCGATTACCAGGTTGGGCAACAAAAAAAATAGAAAACATTTATTTTCAATTTTCTAATAAAAATAACGTTGCCCGGGTAGATATGTGCTTGGTTAGCGTTAGGCTTGCCACCTATCACATTGTGGGACTTAGTTAGTGTCTTCGGCTAGTCGTGGATGGCCTAATTGTGCTTTTGTCTTATTCTTCGGGGATAAAGGCGTGAAGGTAAAATGTTATTATCTGCAACTAAACCTAGCAGATCTTACCTTAAACTCTTTTGCCGTCAGTAACGTCTTGTAACGTCAGTTTTCGTCACTGTCGTATTCTAATCTAAACGATATCATAGCCGTAGTTTCACTCGCAATACATATAAGCACATTGTACATATTACCATGCTCCGGATTGGTAATCCCACTTTTATCTTAACCGTCTTATTAAATGTAAGAGCTGATAAGGTTTTACTTTAAAGATGAGGTTTCGGCAGTTCTGATTAAGTATTTTTATTAAATAACTGCAATAGTATTTTACACTGGATTATACTATTTATACATAAATACAAAATTGTATTCTCTGTTATAGTTCTTTGGGTAATTTGGGGGTCAAACTCGGATCTATAGCTATATAAATGCATATCAAATTTTATCAATAACGGCTCAGCGGTTTAGCGCTGAAAGAGCAACAACAGTCAGACTTTTGCATTTGTAACATTAGTATGCTTATACGTGTTTTCATTAAAAAACATTTGTGAATATTTTAGCTTTTTATTTATTTTATTACCACGTGTTGAATTATGATGTTTAAATAAGCATAGACTAAAGTAGGTACGCCAAGGTTTAAGTTAAACTATATATTATAGTGTGATATATTTTTTTATGATAATGGAAGGCAAACCAGCAGACGGATTTCCTGATGGTAAGAAATTCACGCCGCCTAGAGACACCAAAGCTGGTAATGGTGAGTTTCCAACCTGATGCCGGCATGTTAAGCCTCGAGCAAGAGTAAGTTTACCGGCTACCTTACCCTCCGAACCGGAACACGTCAACGGCAAGCATTGGACGTTATGGTGGCAGGAATAGGCAAGGCGGTGGTACCAATCCGGGCGAGTCGCTGCGAAACTCTGCCACCTATAATGTGAACTTAAATCTTAAGAGTACTATAGACTATGGTCATTAAGAAGACGGTGAACGCATGGATTTCTTAATATTAGGAGATTTAACTGTTTGTTTACCTTGTAAATAAATAGTGGACAAGTTTTATTCAGACTTACCTTGAAAGAGTATCGTATCTAGTAGCAAACATAGACTAAATTATAATATACATTGAAAACCAGCTTCTGAAACGCTAATCAATTTTAATTTACGATTTATCTCCTCATAACAGTTGTTTAACATGAATATTGTTTGCCCACCAAATTTTGAAGGGGGTCTTCAAAACGTCTTATCGGACCCTCCGGATCCATTATCTGTGGCAAACGCAAGCCTCCCTCCCTGTAGGGATTGTCCACTGTAACTCTCAAGACACTACACTATAAAGTCGCCGCCGGTTTCAGTGACGAAAATCTCTGTTGCACCCGGCGGCTAACGCCGAGCGACCAGCCATAACTCCTCCATAAAGTCCACCCACAGAATGCAGCACCAAGTCGAGGTTCGGTCTCCCAGGAAACAGCCCTTGTTGCTGGCGTTGTAGGGAACTGTCCAATCTATGTAAATAATGATGTTGCACGAATTGCTTTAATTATTATCAGTATGAAAGTACTATCATTTATGTGGTAGAATACAATATTCTTTTATTGCGCTATCGTATATAAACATGACAACACGAACATTCGCGCAAGCGCCCTGCGCCGCCTTACGAATCAGGTCACGTGTCCTGACGCGAGTTTAGAAGTTTTTACTCATTCCAAAAAAAGTGCGCAACTCCGCTAAAGAAGTTTTCACTTAAAAAAATCTTCTTAGTTTTGAATAAAAGGTAAACATCTATTATAAAAAGGTAAATCTTAACATAGATCGTATAGTAATATTGATTGGCGTTACTGAAACTGGCGTTGAGGGCAGTAAGTGATACAAACTACATCTCGTTCAAACCAATTTTCGCTGAAAATTTTATTTGAAATCTACCACACACATTTTTATTTTGTGAGTTAGAGGGGAATCCCCCGTTTTCCGTATTGGAAGTGACCGTCTATCAAACGATTGACATTGAGAAAAAGCAGTTTTATAGTAGAGGAACCTAAGAGGAGTTTTTGCAGTTAAAGTTTTAGTCGATCTTTTTGTTCTACGATAAAGAGTTCTTATTATTACTCATTGTCCGTTACCAAAGAGATTACGGTGAACTGACAGACATATTGTCGCCATCTGTGACTTTTTGTTTTTGAAATGGCCAACATGTTGCATGGGCAACAATGTGAAAATCTCGCGGTTTATGATATTCACAACTTCACCGGACTATGCATCGGTGACACATTAGGCATGTACACTATTAATATTAGATTAGTTCACCTGTGATCAAGTGACTGTGTTTATTCTTTTAGATTTAATCATAATTCATCATCAGTATTTAGTATTTTTTTTTAAATCAAGTCAATGTATGGAGAGATAATGGATAAAACCTACCTTGCGAAAAACGAACTATCAAATCGCAACGTGGTTACAAATTTAAAATTTAAATACACAGTTTGGTTTTTTGAATGCAATTGATATTCTCTTCATAAGACAGTATACGTCCCATTATTTGAAGTAACTAAGGCAGTTTAATGAAGTCGGTGGAGCTGGTTCTTGATATTTATGGAGCTCTCGGTAAAGCAAATATATCTTATGCCAGACCGCAGCTGCTGCGCTCTTGCTCTAGAGGTGAGTAAATCAGTTTTGAACCGGTTCAGAATCGCTTAGTATTTGAGTCAGAGCCGCAGCTCAAGCCAGAAATTTGCAGTTCACGGTTCAACTGAACATGCTTGGGGATAGAGGTTACAATCTCTTACTGCAATTTGTAATGTGATTTGTTGTACCTTTTATTGAAGTTAAAATCAGATTGTAATTTGTATTTTTAATCTAGTTTGTAATGTAACCACTATTATTGAAAAAAGACAAGCCCGCTGAGTTTGTTTCGCCGGATCTTCTCAGTGTGTGGCCGCGATTCCGATCCGGTGGTAGTTTATAAAAATATCAACGCGCACAAATACCACTTGTATGGTTCAAGTGAATAAAGATTTTTCTGATTCTGATTCTGAATTGAAATGATTCGAACTGATGACTATTATCAGTGACCATTCACTAAAAACGCTGTATCCATTCGCCGATTTATGGTCCAATTCGAGTGACAGTTCGCGAACATGATCTCAATAGATAAGTTGAGCTGAATCGCAAGCCGGTTCACAGATCCGGTTCAACTTCGTGACTCTTGAGCTGATCTGCGGTTGACTAGTTTTGGTTGAGTTACCCATGTCTATGCAATACATCACAGATAAACTTACAGAGCCACTTGCGAACTTCTATTCTTTATCCTTACAACGTTGTCACCTGCGGAACTGCAATGTAAAGATCAAATTTTTCCAACTTTACCAATTTTCATAGTCCATTTTCAGGAACTAGCTGTGAATTTTCAATTGTGTAACCGAGTTCAAAAAAAGGTTATTTGTTTGACTCCCAATTTTCCATAGGTATGTAGATGATCCATTTCTCCGATATTTCTGAACCGGATTCTAAAATAACCTTTTTTTTAATTTAAATTTAGCGTATTACCGAGGTAATCTCGCTACCACCTAGTCTGGATCTGATAATGGATCCTAGGGAAATCTTAATTTTTAACACTTATTTTTTGTACATCTAGATGATTTAATACTGAAATAGATATCGGTTTTTTGCAGTTTTACTGCAATAAGATTATTATATTTGTATATGCGTTTCGTCAAGCCCTTTAAAATTAAGTACCTTAATATACACCTACAAACGAAAATATTTAGAAAAATATAAGGTATGAAATGTTTATTATCACTACATAGTATAAAACACAGTCGTTTCCTCTGTCCCTATGTACCTTTGTATGCTTAAATCTTTAAAACTACGCAACGGATTTTGATGTGGTTTTTTAAATAATTGTTTTTAAAATAATTGAAGAGGAAGGTTTATATGTATATTTCTTAGCCGTGTAAAGCTGGGGCGGCCGCTAGTATATTTAAATAATATAGGCGTTTTCGACTGACTTAGTGGTAAAGTTTAGCAGGGGCTCGCCCGGATTGGTACCACCGCCTTATTATTTCTGTCGCTCTATAACCTTGTAGCCAGCGCTTGCCGTTGACGTGTTCTGGTTCGGAGGATAAACAGAGATAGGAACTGGAAATGTTAAGAAGATCTTAGAAACAAGACATGTATGACATCGTAACAAGAAAAATAGTAAAAAATCTTTATTTGTAGTAGTTACAAGCGTAAAAAGAATTTATGACAACTAAAAGATATGAAGACATTTGTTCCAGACTCGACTATTTCTGTTTTAGCCAACAATGTTTAGTTTCGAAAAACATGGTTCATTTTTAAAGGATTGTTTGCATCTCATGAGTGTAGCACCCATGTTGTTATAAATACCTAAGGTAAACTAGATTTTAGTATGTATGGCTAATATAATATTATATGTTTGGCTAATATAATATTTGGCTATATAATATTATATTGTCTTTGGCTAATATAATATTATATATTTGGCTAATATAATATTTGGCTATATAATATTATATTGTCTTTGGCTAAACGACGAAACGCAACTACGAGTAAATAGGTATTTGTAATATCAGTAATTAGAATTTTTAAAATAAAAATTTTCCCGTTTTGATCCGGGCTCCTTTGCAGAAGAGACCATCTGCCTTCCTGCCAGGCAGCTTGTAAAAGGCGAGCGTAGGCTTACCGTCACTAACACCGTGACATCTGACAAGGTGGTAGAGTTTCGTAGCGACTCACCCGGATTGGTACCACCACCTTACATATTCCGCCATAACGTCATGACGTGTTCCAGTTTGGAGTGCAAGGTAGCCTTTAATCTTACTTTTGCTCGAGGCCTAACATTCCAGCCTCAGGTTGTCAGCGCACCATTACCACCTTTGGTGTCTCTAGGCGGCGTGATTTTCTACCCATCAGAAAATCCGTCTGCTTTTTGCCTTGCAATATCATAAAAAAAGACATAAAATCTCGTCTTTAGGATATCGTCGCACTTACAGCATCTATGGTGTTTACAGACCACAGTTGTCTGTTTTGTATAATATATAAATATATAATACTAGCTTCCGCCCGCGACTCCGTCTGCTTGGATGTCGGTCTAAAACTGAAAAATTGGGATTTATTTTTTTCTACGTATTTTTCCAAGATAAAAAGTATTCCATTTTATGCCCAGGATAATAAGGTATAATTATACCAAGTTTCATCGAAATCGAACCGTTAGTTTTCACGTAATGCCTGAACATACAGAAAGACAGACAGACCGACAAAAATTTTTTTAATCACATATTTGGGTTCGGTATCGATCCAGTAACACCCCCTGCTATTTATTTTTTTCAATATTTTCAATGTACAGAATTGACCCTTCTACAGATTAATTATATGTATAGATTTTATATATTTTTAACAACATGAGTCCTACACTCATGAGATCCAAACAATCCTTTAAAAAACAACGATGCTTTTCTTATTTATTCGTGTTTTTCTGGGGTTTGTTGAGTAGAAAGGGTCTGTTCTAGTTCGCAGACCTGCAGAGAAATGACTATTCTCTGTCGGGCAGCTCGTAAGAAACGAGCACAGGGTTAATGTATGCTTAACATCATGAACACTAGTAATAGAATGCTGTGCAGGAACTTGCCGGAACTGATCCACCGCCTAGCCTTATCCTGCTGTTATATTGACTTTGTCTCCTCAGGGAAAGGTGGCAAAAGATACACTTGCTCAATGGGTGCCAACATCCCTGTCACAGGATGGCATCGCACATATAACATATATAGTATCTATGAGCCACGGTCGTCTCTCACCCAGGAGACCCGAGTATTTGTTTACTTATCGCTCACATTAATTAAAGAACCTTAACGCCAGTTATTCATAACATTCTCTTCACTTCTATAAACCTGTCCAAGGGTGAAAGTTTTTATATAAAATAATTTAGATACTGTAAAATCCGCGAAACTGTCTTTAATTTCAATATGACGTTATCTTATTACGTAATTAAATACGTCTTATTAAGTATAACTCAAAAATAATTAAACCAAAAGCCGTATGCGGTACAACCCGTAACCTATTCAACACTAAAAGAATTAAAAAAAAATTAAGCCAAGAAAAAATAAAAACCTACTGCAATTATTCCCTAATTACTTTGCGAGTTAATAATTATGTTTAAGAATAATTGAGCGCAGTACATCTCACAGTACAACTTCAACTATTTCATAATGTACCACGTCGCGTTAGATAATTTTTTAGAAACAGACGTCATGATTTCGAGATGATTCTTTTCAAAAATGAACTGTCATAATCGGTAATTGCCTAAGCAATCGCGTAAAAATTATACAACAAAACCTACGGTCCTCTTTTTGCGGTTGGTTTATAATTGAATTACTTTTAGTAGGGGAGCCTGCGATGCTAAATGTGTAGGAACACCAGGGTGATATGACCGTGGACTTTGGACTTTGTCGATTAAGTAGTGTTCATATGATGTTTTTCTTTTTAGCGGTGCGCGAAGCGTCTAGAAGCTAAAAGAACAAATACAGGCACTTGATCGTAGGCAAGGTCATCAAATATTAATAGTGTACATGCCTAATATGTCTCTGATGACAGAAATATGTCAAGTGGACAGTTTGCCGTATTGGACAATTAGCATAGATGGACTTATTTTAGAAAGATTCTGACCCTCCTACTCTCGTACATCTTGTTAAAATCAACAGCAAATTTAAACTTTCTCTCATTAGCTTGCAATAAACCCGCCCTACTTTAATCTGACATACTCGAGTATATTTTCAAGTATTTAGCAATAGTACAGGGTACAATGGCATAGTAACTCAGTCGCGTGAAATTAAGATGTGTGAGATCCATATCTTAATCTGACGAAACTGAGTTTCTGCAGAAATTCCCTCTTGGGCTCCCCTTCTATTTGTAGAAAATTATGCGTGAACTAAAAAAACATTGCACATTAAATTAAGAACCTCCTTCGTTTTTTGTCAAACGGCAAGTTCTTTTCGTTGTATATACGACATGGCAGATGCAAAATATAGTAGATATTATACATATCTTCATGCCAAATCCAGAGAGAGGCAGAGAGTATCACGCTGCTTACCGAACAGAAAAGTTGTTCGCACTGTACCTTTCTATTATTCGGCAGATGCATGTGATTATTATTATCTATATAAACGGAAAATGTAATACGCGTGTCAGTGTTGTTAATTTGACAGTCAAGTGCTTCTTTTTTGCACTTTTACTCCTACAAACTGCATGCATAAAGACCATGTACAGCCATTACTACATCCAACGTTAGAATATTCGGACCTTTGTTTAACCAATGTGAATGTTAGTCGCTGCGAGCACTTTAAGAAAATAACATAAATAGTGTTGTATTAAATAACGTTTCGCTAACGAGGCTACCGTCGCCTTTGACTGGTTCTTTAAACATTAAACTCCTCGTTACTGCTACCCCTTGACCTGTACCGGGATAGTGACGCGCACATTTATCGATAAATAAAATATTAAATCGTTTTTATAGTCTAGTGACCCGGTGTTTGTTTTGACTACATGAGATTTTGGGATTGATTTCCGAATCGAGAAATTTCAAGTAAGTATGTTTTTTAATTTTCTAATAAAAACAACATTGCCCTAAATCAGATAAATGCCTGCTTGGCAATAGGTTTGCCACTTAATTGGACTACTAGCGGCCCGCCCCGGCTTCGAACGGGTATAAAATATACATATAAACTTTCCTCTACAATCACTTTATCTATTTAAAAAACCGCATCAAAATCCGTTGCGTAGTTGTAAAGATTTAAGCATACAAAGGAACATAGGGACAGAAGAAGCGACTTTGTTTTATACTATGTGGTGAAGTAGTACCTTTGGTTGATCATAGGTGCCTATGATCGCCTATAGACAATCGTCTTCTCCTACCAGTCCTCACCTACCTCTGCCTACAAGTTTTATGATAAGAACGTGAAGATAGATTTTTTTTAAAATATGAAATAACGTTTTCGTTTGCAAGGATGTTGTCGTTTAGAACTGGGCATATATAATCTAAATATATTATAAAAAGTGGTCAGGTACGATTCGGATTAGCCCATTAGGGATTCCGTAGACCGTAGCAGTAATCACAAACTTTATATAACATTGATGAACATTCAGTTAATTAATTTCGTATTTCATGTACACTATACAGTGGTTGCTGTTTATACCACTTCTGCAAATTGCGCGGTTCTAATATACACAGCACCATCTCTTAACAGTTTTTGAAGACCTATCCATATATGTATAACCCTCACTTAAGGATTTTGTGAAAAAAAAAATAGTTTTAGTACCAAGTATGGGGAACCTCCAAAGTTAATTGTTTTTTTTATTTTTGTATCAAAATCTTAATGCGGTTCACAGTATACATCTACTTACCAATAAAATAATAAAATATAATAAATATAATATAAAATAAAATAATGTAATAATATAAAATATAATGAATAATAAAATAGTTTCGGAAATAAAAGGAACATACGGGCGGACAGACAGACAGACCCAGCAATCTATAAAGGTTTCGGCTACAGAACCTGAATCCCTCTTTCGCGTGATCATCGCATCATGCTTGAGCGGATGAGCCAATTTTGCCAATTCCATTTTTTATTGTATTAGTTATTGTTAGGAGAAAGTTCACATAAAGAGGAAAATCTAGAAAATTGTATGGTAATAGGATAAATAACACTTTAATGTTTCCCATATTAACTTTTAGTAGCTGTTATTATCATGCAATACAAAGTTCGCTGAGTCGGCTAGTAAAATATATTTATATGTAAGATCCTTCCAAATTAGTGTTAAAATTTTTAGGGTCTACTATTTTTAATAAAAGATATCTGTATAAAAGTAACATGATTCAAATGAAATGTTGGCTTTTCATATCCGAGGTAGGTAGGTAATTTTTAATTCAAAATTGTGCGTAGTATTTTTATACGGGTATATTTTATTGGGTGTTAGTAATATTGTCTTAAAATTTTAACAACAATTTGGGAAGGACCTTATATATTTGAAATTCATTTTTTTAAAAAATGAAAGTATCTTCACTGAAAAGGTTGGCAGAGGTACAACCTCTAGCCGAAGAAACTAACTCTTACTATGTGATAGGTGGCAAGCCCATCACCAACTGGACACATGGTCAATCCCGGTCAACATTTTTGAAGTTAAAACTTCTTTAGCAGCATTGCGCACTTTTTTTGGAATGGGTAAAAACTTCTAAACTCGCGTCAGGACACGTGACCTGATCGAAAATTCGTAAGACGGCGCAGGGTGATTGCGCGATAGTTCGTGTTGTCATGTTTGTGTACGATAGCGCAATAAATGAATATTTATAATTAAAGCAATTAGTGCAAAACTATTCCAAAATATTAAAAATGCACAACGTTAATATTCAAGTTTTCACTTCTGCCGGCACTCCCGGAGTGCAACCCGTCGTTTTATTTATTAGAAAATTAGAAAAAGAACATTTTCTTTTTGTAGCTCGACCCTGGAATCGAACTCCGGACCTAAAGAAGTCAAGTCCAACACCTTAACCGATAGACCACAGAGGCGACTTATTTTAAGACATGTACAAGTTAGTAATTAAAAATGCACTGTAAATTTTCAAATAACATCGGCCAACTAAATAAATTCCGTATCTCTTAATTATTAAAAACAATAGTACTAGCAAAATTGTTTCGAACGTTTATTTTAACATATTTATCTACGTACATACACTCAAATTAATGGTAATGACGCTTAATAAGCAATTTCATTTTCTAATTCTAATGAATGATTTTCATAGAATTAGAAAACGTTATTCAAATGGACCATACAAGAAGTATTTGTGTGTTGTCGACATTGATATGTAAACTACCAACACACACTCAAACAAACACACACACATACACTTTCTTTTATTTGCTTGTGATTCATGTACTTATTTTTCTAAGAAATCCTAACTTAATAGAGTGAAAATGTATCGCTTATTATCGATAAACCACTCCCCATCACTATTAACGGTTGGTTGGTCCGACAATGCAAACAAGTCGCAGTAATGGCTCTCAAAACTAAACTGAACCAGTTAACCCGACTGTGTAGCTGCACCTCGGTGTGTACACACCTGTTGGTTATTAGGACAAAATGAAGTATATATAAATTTCAACGCTACAAAGAACTGAAAAGAGAAATAGTGCACAACAGGGTGATTAAAAGAGAAAAAGTTTTTAAACATATTTTTACGTGATAAGATAGAGAGCAAGCACACGACTCTCCTATTAATAAAAGACAACCGTCGCCTTTATGGAAATGTTTTTTTTTACGATATTGGAAGGCAAACAAGCAGACGTATTTCCTGATGGTAAAAAATTCATGCCACCTAGAGACACCAAAGGTGGTAATGGTGCGTTACCAACCTGAGGTCGGGATGGTAGGCCTCGAGCAAAAGTAAGTTCACCGGCTACCTTACCCTTCGGACCGGAACACGTCAACAGCAAGCACTGACGTTATGGCGACAGGAATAGATAAGGCGGTGGTACCAATCCGCGCGAGTTACTGCGAAACTCTACCACCTAGTAGGATGTAACGGTGTCAGTGAGATCTATTTTAATAATATCATAAGAGCTTACGCTCGCCTTTTACGAGTTGCCTGGCAGGAAGGCGGATGGTCTATTCTACAATGGAGCCCGGGGAGAAATATGGTTTAAGGAAAATGTTTTTTAAAAAGTTGTCACCAACCAGATGAAACCAGATGAACTCTTGTGAAGGTTATCTAAGCGGTGCACATGTTGTCCCAGTACGTCCGTCCCGGCCGGCTGCTTCCGGACGCCGCGTCCCGGTTCCCGGTGGACGCCATTTCAATCTAACTTAATTGACCAACACTTGCGCAGTGCATGTTAACGCCAATATTAATATCGTGCCTATTTCTGATATTATGAGGTCAAATATACATAAAGAGCATAAATATAAATACGATGAAGCCGATTTAACTTTACAAATTAGAAATAAACTGTTGTTTTTAGGAATTGTACATTTAATAATACTTACTCCAACCATTCCATTAAATTTGATTTTTTTTTCGAGAGATAGCAAATGGTTCCGAAATGGTCCCACTAAAACTTTATCAACATCCTAATAGTTTTAAATCTATATATTAATACGTGATGCCAAAACTTTGGACCCCAGTTTACGAAATTTGCGCGGACGCAGTAGTATAAACTTTGGCACAGCACAGGGGAGTATAAAATTTGTCATACCTATAGTTTCTGTGTAGGAGAAGTGCAGAACGCTAATATTTTTTAATAATAATGCTTATGAAGTACTTTAAATCAATAAATAAAACATTAAACACACTGCCATGCATTTGACATACACAAAAAAAATATTGATGATAAAGATAAAATATCACAGATAGTGCTTCATAAAGTTTGAAAACAAAGTAGTTGGTCTTGAAAAATGAAGATGGCGTTCTTATCAACAAGATATTAAAATTTATTATGGTCGGATTTCAACCAATGGGCGACCACTAGTATTAGATAAATCAATAACGAGGTCGACGACATAAATAAAAAAATTAGACGTATAACTCAAAAAATACTATTTAGTCGGATCATAGTAAAATTAATGTAGGACCACCTCGAAATAATGACCTATCTTTCTAAAAACCCAACAAAATCGG
Organism: Calephelis virginiensis; assembly: GCA_002245475.1. NCBI lineage: Eukaryota > Metazoa > Arthropoda > Insecta > Lepidoptera > Riodinidae > Calephelis > Calephelis virginiensis. Next base: position 81,603 of record NJDC01000386.1, read on the forward strand.
CCAAGTATTTTTAACATACAAAGAAGCATATAGTCGAATAGAGAACCTCCTCCTTTTTTTGAGTCGGTTAAAAAAGTCCACTACTGTTGACAAATTACAGATAACCATAAGCGATCACTAGGAATTTGAATTCTTCGAAATGATGACGCAGCTGCAGGCAAAGTAGTAGTTAACTGCCAGTACGCAATCTTCACACTAATATTATAAATGTGAAAGTTTCTTTGTTTGGATGTTTTTCCGTCAATCACGCAGAACTACTGATTAATATATACAGACAGGGTATGAGCTGACTTGAGAGATACACTTTTTTTCCCGATTGAATGCTCTTTTGGGAATTCCACGCGGGGGAAGCCGCGGGCGGAAAGCTAGTTGTGTATATATTTCTTGTGTGCTTGTGTATGTCATTGAACTCCTCCTAAACGACTGGAGCGATTTTGATGAATTTTTTGTATGTTCAAAGGGATTCGAGAATAGTTTAGATTCACACTTTGGTCTACTGGAAAATGTTTTTTTAGCTATTTTTGGAGCGAAGGTCCTTATTGCGCGTTATGAACGGGGGCTAGACGGAAAAATTCTCACGAAAAGTAGTCGCGACACTTTTTGCTATTACTAAGCTGCGCGGCTGCGTTTGCTTCTAAGCTGTGCGGCGTGCGCATGTTTCTCTGTAATGTTTGTTTGTTTCATGTTTCTTTCTATGTCTCTTATAGAGAGAGAAACAGATAGAGATAGAGAGAGATAGCGATTGATAGAGATTGATAGACATTGAAAGACATTAAGAGAATGATAGAGATTGATAGTCATTGATAGACACCGATAGAGATTGATAGATATTAATAGACATCGATAGACATTGATAGAGATTTATAGACATTGATAGAGATTTATAGACATTGATAGATACTGATAGAGATTGATAGACGATGATAGAGATTGAGAGAGAGATAACTTTGTTCCATCCGGGTGTCCCTTGACATCTCTCAACTTTTTTTATTTGTAAGTAGTCGTTTATTTTGGAATGTTTTACATTGGATCCGGCAGACTGCGCTACTATCGAAGCATTAATGTCAAGCGATACGAAGTTTGCTGGGTCAGCTAGTATAAGTATATATTTCTTGTGTGCGTGTGTATGTCACTGAACTGTTCCTAAACGATTTTGATGACTTCTTTTGTGTCTGTTAAAGGGGAATCGAGAATGGTTTAGATTCACAGTTTGGTCCTCTGGAAAAGGTTTCTTTTTTATTTATTTTTTTTGTATTATTGTGTTTTACATTGGATCTGGCAGACTGTGCTTCTATCGAAGCATCAAGTATTGTGTACCTAGTAGCAATTAATGTCAAGCGATACGAAATTTGCTAGGTCGGCTAGGATACATATAATATTACCAGTGGACTCACAGTACTAAATTCCAAATTACGGAGGAGTTACGTGTGAGATAGCATCAGTAATCTAGAAGCAGCTGTAAATCTCTACAATAAACGAGGCCCAATAGTCTAGGATTAGTTTCGGCAACGATTGATTGTCGCCTCTACGACAACTGACGTGTATGGACATCGAATACGTTATCTGTTACTCAGAATCGTTTCTAGTTATCGCTTATAGGTTTTGGGTATGAATTGTGACAGTTGAGTACGTGAAGAGTTTTGTGAAGAGGACATAGTGTAGAATAGGATAGTGTCGGGATATGGTCGGGATAGTAAAACAAGATAATGCCAGGAATTTTAGAATGCACCGCGATCATCATATCAGCTCTAATGTGTGTATACTAAAAAGAGGCTTAATGGGTTGAAGATGTCAGCTTTAAAATTGAGCTGAGAGTTTTGGCGCCATCGAGAGAAAAGATGGTCGAAGTTTTTTCATAATTATTGAATTTTGTGTTGATATTGTTACGAGCTATGGGTAATAAAATGCCGTTTGTAACGTAGAAGACGTTTATTGAAAGCTTCCACAAAAATCCTCTTAACAGAATCCGAATCGCTAAGTAAAATCACTGGTCCAATGTCCTCGCTGTATTCGCCGAAATAATTCTTCCTTGTCGCTTAGTAGAGATCGCTTCGATTTCGCTTCCGAAATTGAACTGGCGGGTCGCGGCTCGATGCCTCCTTATATACTGCTATGCCCATGGTTCGAGAAACTTCTCATACAATCTAACACAATAGACGCTTCCCGAATCTTCGGGTGATTACGTCAAGGACATGATTTATTACCTGCGGCGCTATACGTAAACAATGCGCGCTGTGTATAGGTACTACTCGCCGCGGACCGCGAATGTTCCAGAAAACGTTGTTCTCTTATCAACGACTTTTCGAGAACTTTCTTCACTGTTCGATAGTAGACCTAATACCTACTTATGCGTTTTTGGGGTTTTGCTGTACGACGCTTCGTTTTCGAGATATAGGTACTCAAAGTCGTAACAATATTGAGTGAAATTAGTCAATTTTGGTGGCAGTTTGTACAGTTTTGTTCAGTGAAAGTGAACAATTGAAATAATCATTAAGAAATTAGCGTATAGTGTATTTCCTCGTTACCGCCAAATCTCAGTACATGAGCTTGAGTAATGAAGCCATCGCTTTACCCAAGACCCTGATTTGACTCATTGACAACTTATGACTAATTATAATTATAATTGATTAAAATTGTTATAAAATTTGATGCAAATTTCTACTTGACTAATGGCAAATTTAAGCGTGAAGGCCAAAATCTTAAGAAAGAAAAGAAAGAGTACGTGAGTCTAAATGAAAATCGACTCAATTAGACAAGAACCGGTGAAGTCATCGATTTGTCGGTATTTGTACGTTTGTTACGCTATTAATCAACCAATAGCAAACCGGTTTTAATCGTTGTTTTTTTAAAAGTCATGATTCCAAAATGGCTTCGTATTAGCTTTATCGTAATCCTGCTAGTAATTTTTGAGTTATACTTAATAATATATAAATGTTCATCTATTTTGACGATATCGATAGCATTTATGAAACTTTATGCACTATTAAGCATAATTAATAATTCAAAACTACTAGTGGGGTGTTAAAAACGTATATGAGAGCTATCTTTTGAAAAAGGAATGATTAAATTGTATTGTAGAAATGAAGTATTTGGAATCTGTTTTTAACACAATACTGATTTTAATTTCAATGTCTATTGTGTCATCTCATTAAACAATTGATAACTATTATAAATAACCCAAAAATTTCAGATCAAGATCTATCTTTTCAAATATATAAGTTTTGTAATTGGAAATATCGTAAACGCGTGTCTTTTAGTCTATCGTGGATATGTTTCCTGGGTTTTACAATATAACTACTTATTCTATCCATTTGGGGAAATTTGGTTGATTTGATTAGAATTTATAGAGCTCTAAAAAGTTTACGCGAGCGATATTGCTATCGAGCGGTGTAGTGTTAATGAGTTAAATGTTTGTCAACCACTTTTTACATCGTGAAATTTGACCTTTACCTGCAAATGTTGAAATTTTAGAAATTCGATATTTTAGAATAGTGACAAATTGTATGTGACTAACCAAAAACTTAACATTTTTTATGTCAATTCGTAAATATAACAAAATTCCTAATAGTCTTGATAATATAAACATTTTATACACAAAAACATTCCAGTAGGACTTTTTTTTTCTCATATAAATGTCATAGCAAATAATATACTCTAGGTAGCCGAAGAGTTTGAATTGACTGTCTGGGTTTGGAAACGGTGGTAGCTTATAGTAAGTAGGGTTAAACCTAATTAAATTGTAAATCTAAATAATAAATTTAGATATATATATTAAAAAAATATTTTCATTACGCAACGTGGTATAATATATTGGTATGAATAAATATGTTTGTAACAACCTCTAACACACATATTCATCAATAAAAAAAAATCAAAAAACAATCATCAAAATCGGTTCGTTATTGGCTGATCGCGTAATAAACATACAAATAACTATTGTCGAATTGAGAACTTTCTTTCTTGGAGCATTGTAAAAAGAAAAGAAAGACGGAATTGATTACCTCCTCCTTTTTAGAGCAGTTGAAACCATCGAAATCGCCAAATAATGTAGTGTATAAATTGGTTTATTCTTAAATGTTGAATAGCTCAGCAGCTCGTTGGCTCGGGGCTCGGGGCTTGGGTCTCGGGAAGCTCGCGGGATGTGCTAATTACGGGAGTAATCTGTGTTCAGGGTAATTACGTGCCGGGCGCCTTCTAATGTGTTTATTATACTGAAATCTTCATTTCGAAATGCAAATACCTTTTCACTTTTTAACCGTCTTCAAAAAGGAGGAGGTTGTCAATATGTCGGTTTCGTATGATTGTTACGCGGTTACTCGACCAATATCGATTAGATTTGGTGGTGCTGCAAAGGTAGGTAGGTCATGATTCAGCGATTGTGCCGATTAGTAGTTTTTACTCTAGTTAATAAAGCATATTTTTGAACAATGTAGAATCTAATTTTCCAAATACTTATATATAAAAGAAAGACGTGTTAGTTATACTTTTTGTAATGCAAGAACGGCTTTACCGATTTATAACCCATAACACAAGCATATAATTTGCTTACTTTGGAGCTAGATTCAATTTGTGTAACTTTTCCAGTGATATCTGAAAATTGATGTGGAGGTAGCTTAGAACTAGGAAACTGAAATAAGATACTTCTTATCCCGTTCGAGGACGACGAGGAAACTAGGAAAAAGAACATTTTAATTTTTCCCATTTAACTGAACGGGCGAAACGAAGTTCGCCGTAGCAGCTAGTTTTAAATACTAGTGTTTAACACTAGTAGTTTATAATACTAGTAGTAATAGTATTTATAATGGTAGGTATAATATATATGGCACTTGCGGCCCGGTACGTGCTTTGCTACATATAAAACATAGCAAAAAAAAAACAAAAGAAGAAAAAACAACTGAAAAAGTTTCAATTTGACTGAAAAATACCCATTAACAAAATAAATTAATACGCCATTTATTGAATTCATTTGTTACAAAAAATGTGATAAATAAAGAACCGCTCTACCGATTTTATGCAAACTTTACATAAGCCATCTACTAAATAAGTAGTTCGAGCAAAGCCTAAACATTTGGTATATTATAAAGTGGCATTGATTTATATATATTATAACGGTAGTTATAATACAAATGGTATTTATTGCAGTAGGTATAATAAAAATTGTAATTATAACGGTAGGTATAATACAAATAGTATTTATAAAGGTAGGAATAATACAAATGGTATTTATAAAGGTAGGAATAATACAAATGGTATTTATAACGGTAGGAATAATGCAAATGGTATTTATAAAGGCAGGCTGCAGTAAAGGTGAGGTGGGTTCGTACAGCGCAGGT